>VOQJ01044874.1:0-11835 GCA_015052665.1 Apistogramma diplotaenia | reverse complement strand
CTTTACTGAAGTATGAGCAAAAAATTTTTCAAAAAATCTCCCACAGGTCATCTGATGATTATAGCTATTCCTTTTTTTTTAAATCTCCATTTGTTAGATGCGTTCTCTCATCTACACAGCTCAATGAACAATATGTGAAATATTGAGGTATCTGAAGGCAGCCTAGACCTTACCTGCAGTGCACAGTAATTGGGCCGTCCTGGCCAAACTGCTCTTTAGTTTTGTGCACTTGGCCAATAAAATCAATAAATCCTTCCCCCGACTTTGGCACTCCTTGCTCTGGCCAATCTGTGAACTGGAACTGACGAACTGTCCGTGATTGGCCGTCCTGGGTGGAAGAAAATATGGCAGTTTTAAACAAAGCCAGTACAAATTTGTCTCTCTTACTCACAAGCGGATGACTCACCCTGGCATCAGTGACTTTGAACTCTCTGAGGATGTACTGGGGCATGTTATACTCGGCCATGGGATCCACCACGAAGTACTGGTACCTGGCTGAGCGCTCTGCAGGCCAGTACTGGTGACACTTCTCCTGTAATATACAAAGGCTTCTCTTCAACCATTTCTAGCCAATTTTGAACAAAAATGTCACCATAACTTGTGATATGCATTATTCATTTTAAGACAATCTCAATGTAGATGAGATATTATGTTCACTGAATTAATACTGAAAGCCATTTCAGTCTGGCTGTGCTGTGCTTCATAGTGCCCAAATGTTTCATATATTTAATTCATTATATGACATTTTTGATAGATTTTCACCAAAAATTACAAATTATTAATCATGAAACATATTTTCTGCTGCACACATCAAAAGCTGTTCTGTTGCCCATTTTAAGAGGACATTGTTATTCACAGTTCACTCCTCTCCTGATGTAAAGTTCTGCAACAAGAAAACAGGGAGCTGCTGATTATGCTGCTATTCACTCAGCCCTTCAAAATATTCCCTTACTGAAAATAATTAGCTCGAATTACAATATATTGTGTGATATTTCGTGTTATAGTACAAGCTTGGGCAACAATGATCACTTCATCAAGGGACAATTGTGGGTCTATTGTTTAAAAGCTGCGGTTAGCCCAAACACATTTAATTAATGTGAGTTTAAAAGAATTTCTAAATTCTTTGTCTAGATTTTAGTAAAGAGCTTGTACCTACACATTTATTTCTGTGTATTGTTTGCATTTTATAACGTTTAAAGAACCCCAAACAGCTTTGAAACCCTAAAACACAGAAGGCCTGCCCACACAAACCACGAGATCTTTTTCAACACATAAACTGGTATTTATGACTCTAACTGGATAGCTGAATGTAATGGTATGCTGGGTTTTTGTTGTTATCTGCAGTCTGTTTATCTCTCACGTCTGCCCGATTCATGTGCTCTGAACTTTAGTTATTAGCCTGTAATTTTTCTTCTGTTGTTTTTCTCTGGTTTTTGACTCCAGAATTTAGACCAGCAAATATAAATTTCTCCACTCCCTCTGTGAGCTTATCAATGTCACATTCAGAGAAGCTGCATCATTTTTCTTTTCTTTGTCCCTCTAGTTCTGATAGCTTGCTGTGGAAATACTAAAATATGAGCCATTCATGGATTAAAAACAGGAGTGGTTCTCTGGGCTTCTTTGGCATATCTCAGGTTTTTGTCCTTATTTCCCTTCCTTAACAATGTCTTGACAGCCAACCTTCCACTGAGACCATTTCTGATGAGACTTCAGTGAATCAGCTGAAGGGGCAGATGCATCCCTCTGGTCCTGTGTCATGTCTTTGCTGGATTTTGTCTTGTGTCTCAAGGACATGACTTTCAAATAGCTTTTAGGCCTGCTGCTTCTTTTGTTGCCCTCAACTTCTCCAGTCCTTTTAGGGACACATCACGCACCATGTGGTGACGTTTTCAGCTAAAAACCTTGAGGGTACAAAAATACTATTTTATGTCAATCAGCTGTGTTACATTTTTTGCTGGTAGTAACAGAGATGCAATTTATAATTGTTTCTTTGCTAAGTTGTTATGTCAAGACCACACAAAAAATGAGTGCGGCTCCTTGGAAACACAATCTAAAGAAATGAGGGGTGGCGCAAGACTTTTGCACATAATTGCAAATATACCGCTTGCCTTTGTAAATCTGAAAGAACATGTATGAAAGAACATGTGTGCACAGTTATGTTTTTGTGAGTAATCACAGTTTTAATTGTCACACAGTGACAAATGTAAAAGACCTGAAACCAGCACAGCTGCATGTTTGCTTCCAGCAGGACCAGTGTGTGGTAACATGTAGAGCCTACATCAAATCTGAGTGTGTTTGCGTGTGAGCATCCGTACCCGTCCCATTTCTCTCAGTTTGGTTAGCATGACAACTATGGTGGAGTTATGTTCCCACAACATCCTCCAGTAGTCCTCTGTGGTCTCGGCCAGTGGGCCCTGGGTTGCTATATAGGCCTTCTGCTGCCTATAAATACATGGATAAGCATATATCAAAATAACATTCTCCTCCATGTATAAGAACATTACAAAATGACTGAAGTTAAATTGACCTGTATCCATCAATGAAGCTGGCATTGATGTAGTCAGACCCTTCCACTCCTCTAATTGGCTGCAGACACACACGCGTGGTTTCGTAGGGCATGATGTTCACCAGGCGGTTTTTGAACTTGTTGCATGGGAGATTGGCACTCACAAACCGTGATGTGTGGGCCTTGGCACTGGCCAGACGCTGAAATATAAGAAAGGAAACATGCTGTAATATTGTGCAAACTGACTTATTAAAAAAAAGGATGGATTAAGCAAGGAAGGAATATTTAAACAAAGGCATTTTGCACAAGGCTCAGTTTTATAATGGATAAGTCGAATTAGAAAATCAGCTTCAGTCTGCAGGCCTGAGGATATTTAGTCAGACATCTTCAACTGAATAAACAAAGCAGGGCCGGTATAAGTGACGAGGGCAGCGGTGGGGGAATGGAACAGGGAAGAACAAAGATGAATAAGAAAAGGAAGGAGAAAATCAAAAGTCAGGGGGCAGGAAACCGCACGGCCCCACACTGTCTCAACACACATATGTGAACCACAGTTGATCCTGCACTAGTCAAAAAAAAAAAAATCCCTCCCAAAAAACCTGGAACGCACATATTCATATGTAGATATGTGCAGACAGGCAGGCAGACGTGAGCACATACTGTACACTCGCTCACACTCGACCATTGGATGACACGGCTTAAAAAGAAACACAGAGCAACGGAGAACAGGCAGAGGGAAAACCACAGACTCAGGGGGAAACAATGGGGTCTCATGAACCGATCGTCTACCATCAGTGGCTACCAGAGCGCTGTGGGAGAAACAGCAGTACCTTATTTTCTTACAGACAGACTGAGCTGGAAAATCCCACCAACCACAAGTTCACCAGTTCATTTTGAGTACTCTGAACCTGAGTTTCCAGCATCAACAATAGTAATTCTTCACGTCATTTGGTTTGAATTTGACGTGGTCTTATCAATAAAGTCTGGCAAAAACAAAACAATTTTTTTGCCGCTTTGATACGTGCCAATGTTTTTCATCAAGGAGAAAATCATGCCCTGCTGGCAGCAAGCTCTGTGAACTCAGCCAATAAACTCTCGGTGAAAGGAAACAAAAACATGGTGTATTAAGGTGTTGGATTACCAAAAGCCGCCAGAAGACATTCACCTCTTGCTTTTCTCACACGCTTGCTTCGACTTTGTGATTTTATTTGAGGGAAATGACGCCTCTCTTACATGAGAAATTCCAACCTTTCGGTGTTTCTGTTGACAGAGGTGGAAAGTAACTGCTCTGTGATGTACCATACGAGTGCGAGCGAGATGAAATATGGTGGGTGGGACGACCGTGGCATGTGTTTTACATCAATCTAAGGCTGAGAAAACAATTCAGTGAGCGCTCGGTTCATTGTCATTCTGAGGAGGCCGCTGCTATTAGGGGAGGATGGAGGAATGCTGGAGCATAGGATGGAGGAGATTACTTAGAGTCACTTTGTGTTTACCTTGCCCTCTGATTGTCTGAACAGGCATAAGCCATTCTAGGGAAAAAAATTAAGCCACCTGCTTTCAATATATACCTGTAAGGCTGCAACTGATTCTCTTTTCTCCCAGCCAGACCAGTCAGGTCTGCATCTGGCATGAGGTAAATGACACAGTAAACAAAAATATAATAAAAACAACACCTCGAATCCCTTATGTTCTCACTGTTATTGTTTATGGTGCCCGCGTTTGCTTTTCTCACTTTAAATTCCAATCAGATCCCTAAAGTTTTGAAGGGGCTTACATAACTTCCCCCTAAGATTTTATTATAAACTTCAGCTTTTTGGCCTACATTATTTAGTCTTTATGTATATGTCTATCAACCTTCCCAAACTGTGATGCTTTCAGAAACCCTCAGCAGAATTAACTCTCTTACCTTCGATTCAAAAGGTGCAGTCCCGTAATCCCCTTCAAATCCAACCATCTTTCCTGACTATATGAAACTCTCAGAGGGGGATTGAAACTGTAAGAACCACTAACAGCCCTGGGAAAAATGCTCAGAGGCTATCAAAGTCAAAGCTTCCTGAATTAAACATTCTGTATGTCATTTTAGATAACGTTCTTCCCAAGCTTAGGTGGTTAAAAACCATCTCCTTATGAAACCCCTCAGAATGGAACCCAAGGTGCATTTTTTTTTTTTTTTGGTTAGCTCTGGCTTTCAAGGTCAAGAAAGCTCAACTTCAACTCTTAAGTCGAAATGTGAAGCAGAAAACGTGAACATGCACTCCATCCTTTATATGGCCAATAGGTAAAGTCTTTAGACGATGATTTATCTGAGCAGGCCCTGAAGGTCTACAGTATCTCAGGGATGCTTTAGCTGGCTCTGACTGCTGACCTTTTAGGTGGCGAAGGGCAAGAAAAAGACAACTCTGTCTTACAGAACCCAGCGAAGTGTTACGCTATTATCATGAATCGGTTTTATGAGCCACCATAAATCTGTAGGCCTTAGTTTTACAGCTTCTGAGGACACAGTGAATACTCCTCACCTTGAACTCTAGCTCCATGCCGGTGACATTTTCCCCTGGTTCAACCTGCGTCAGCCTCTGGATGTAGGAGTACAGGTTCCTCGCAGGGACTTCGGTGTTCCCACAGGTCACTGCCTCCAGCAGTGCATCGTGAATGAAGATGTACTGGTCTTCCGTCTGCACCATGTAGTTCCTCTGGGAGCGCATCAGCGTGACGTGGCCGTAGATATCGATGGTCTTCTCATGCTTGATTCGCTCTGTCATGGCATCGATCACGATGAAGCAGCCAGTGCGGCCCACTCCAGCACTGCAAAGAGGAAAAGGGAACCAGCTAGTGAGGCTATTTCCTCAGATAACCTGGAGTGTGCGCGCTGTGTCCTGGGTACTACCTGGTGCAAATCTGCCCCTGCAGGGCTCAAACATACTTTGCCTAAATCAGCTAACTATCATCGAGATGCCAGCCAGCAATATTTCCAACAAAGCAGGTAAAAATTGACATCAGCGATGAGTCAGCAGCACTGTCTCGCTGGCATTAAGAAGATATCCTCCCTATCGACATACAATCCGGAAATATAATACCTTTAGCAGCCCACCCAAACACTTCACATTTTTGCTGTGCTAGTAAATGGAGAGACAACCTGACCGTGCAAGTTTGTGCAAGTGAATATAAAGTTCTTCATGTGGTTAAATGAATATCAGTGTGTATGTGTGAGTGTGTTGTTCAGGTGGAATGAGATTTGGTCCATTGTTTGATACAGAGGTTGGTTGAAATGTAAAAGCACATCGTGATGGAGCCTTGCCAGGATAATTAAATTTGACTGATAATCCTGTTAGATACTCCATCTGACTGCTACGGAAGATTAGGAAGAGCTGCTCTCCTGCCAACCTTTTTCACTGCGTCCCACCCCCGTCACTCTGCCTCTTTTTCTTCTCTATAAGTACCCTCTCACACCAGCCCCACCATTTTTTTTTTAGACACCATTTGCTCTCCATCTTTCCTTTTCTTTAATTCATCATTTTCACTCATTGTGTCCTGGATTTGACCTCATCTTCGCTCTCATTCTGCATATATCCCCTCCTCCAACTCTCGGTCACTCACTACCTTTCCCTCTCAATCATCATCTCAATCTTCCCCTCCCTCTTCTCCTCCACATCTATACCTCACTAATTCTTCCTCCCGAGAGTTTCTGCTCCATATTGCCACTGCCCTGCTCTATCTTCTTCTTCTCTCTGCGATTGCTGGTAAGAGCAAACAGAAGCTTCGTCCCAGCTCTGGAGCTAAACACTGTGCCAAGCCCGTAATGACAAGCTCTCAGAGTCTCTTCTCCATCCAACACATTGGCCTCCTGCTGCTCAGACAGCAGCTCATTTGAATATAAACTTGTGAACCCAGATGTAGCCCCAGCCTAAACGGTATATTGTCAACTGTGAAAGCTAATTATGGAAAATAGGGTCAGCGTGGTAGCTGATGATGGAGAAAATGTCTAAGCCAGTCGGGATGTTTGGTGTTTGCATAATGGCAGGTCAGTCTTTATTTTACTTTGGTGCCTCTGAATGATTTTCTACAAGTGCCCTTGGAATCTTGTTGATTTTCACAGACTGCCGAGCTTTTGAAAATTATGTTAACACAAAAATGCTAAAATAACACATAAGTGTGTCATGCAAACTCTCATTCTCTCTCTCACACACACACACACACCTGCAATGGACAACCATAGGTCCTGCATCTGGAGGATTGCAGGCCTTGACCCGGCGCAGGAAGGCCAGGAAGGGGGTGGGATGCTCCGGTACCCCGTGGTCTGGCCAGGCCGTAAACTGGAAGTGACGAACTTCACGCTTCTCGTTGGAGCCGCTCTGGTTGAGCAGATAGACGTGGGGTTAAATATCAAGATTGTGTTATTCTGTAAATGTCAACAAATCCCATTAAAAATGTAAATAAACAGTATGTTATAATTTGTTTGAGTTTATTTAAAAAAATAATAAAAATAAAGCTTCATCAAAACAGCAGGGCACTGTAGTTTCTGGCAAACACTGCTCAAATAGGAAGAAAGAGTGTATTAGTTGGCGCTCATTCCAGCCACTGATTAATATGCTTTTGTGGCTTTGTTCACTTATTATGGCAGCAGGATGATTTACAGCACGGGCTCTCAGAAGTAGCTCTAAAAATATGCTGTCCAACCATGCTAGGAATGAAATTTGTTTATAGACGGGCAAAGCATGCATAAATATTTGAACAGATCAATTACACACACTCCATTACACATGTCATGTTACAGTACCTTGTAAAGAGCGAAGGTCCTCACAGAATAGGTGGCCAGCTCCACTGTGTCAAGCAGAGTAACCTGGATGAGGCCGTAGGTCTCGGTGCCACGTGTTGGCCAGTACTGATCACACTTCACCTAAAACAGAAGAGGAGAGAAGCTGTGAGAGACGCAGAGCAGGCTGTATACAGTACGTCTCTGCACTGTTGTGCGAAAGAAAAAACAAAGAAAAGATCTGATGTGATTTCAAGTGCGTATATAGAGGGGACAAAAAAAATTCATGAAAGGTGTGGGGGGAGTGCTGAAGCAGATCAGGGAGAGAATTTGCAAATATCAGACAGTAATGTTTGGGGGGAAAATGTGCATATAGAGACAAACCAACATGTGAATAGTATTTCAGTAAGTGTGTGTGTGTGTGTGTGTGTGTGTGTGTGTGTGTGTGGGAGGGGGGCAGTTTGACTCTGCTGGGGTTTGAACCCGTAACTTTACCGCTATAGGTTGGTGGGCTATCTCCACCACAGTGCTCAGAAAAGCCAAGACATACCTAAAATTCAGCCTTCACATATTTGATGCTGTACATTGCTAACACATTCCAGCCTCACAAAGCCCTACATAACCAATCACAGCACACGGAATCCCAGCATCCCTGTTGCAGCAGAGCACTTAGATTTCCCCTGCACACGGCAGACATATTTGTAGTTCTTTAAATCAGCCCTGGAAACCACAGTGGAGAGAGTAAAAAAATCCCAGAGGAGATGAAGGGGTGGGGGTGGGGTTGGGGGGGGGGAATGGGGGGCTTGGCAGAATCAGGCCAAACCAAACGTTATGTGCTGATCCCTCCAGTCCTCACATCAAAGACTGCAGGGAGCTCAGCTCAGCTTGCTCTGCATTCCACTGCTCCAGACTGGGGATTATGCGTTTTGGCCCGTGATGTTCAGGCTGTAATTACAGCTTTTCAACTGTTGTTTTCCCACCAGACCTTGAGACACTGTGGGGACAGGAACGGGTTGCCTGTGTGTGTGTGTGTGTACGTGTGTGTGTATGTGTGTGTGGAGGGGGGCTCCACACTGACAGAGCATAAACAGGATAAAAAAGAATGCCTGGTGTGACGACTATATTATCCATTGATTTATGGGTAAGCAACATAACTGTGCCCTGCCGTGGTTTGATTGGTGCAAACAGGAAGGATGCTGGCATCATTCCCACAGTGGGACCATCTGTGATCATCTGTGTGCTTAATATGTAAAGACATAATGTTGAGAGGTGTTAAATGAGATTAAATAATTTTCTCTAACAAGCAGCCCACTATTCACTCAAACAGTACGTGCAGAGCTAGTGGGTTGATAATAAAAAGCTAAATATCTTCAAATTGAATGTTTTCATTTCATAATGTTGTAACCAGCTCATTGAATTTAGATAATTTACAGCTTTACAAATGCAACACAAACTTGCTCTGCAGTGGAAAGAAAAAGAAAAAAAAAGACACTATAAACCCTTGTGATAATGTAGCCAGAAACAAGACAGGAAATGGGGAAAAATGCCCATTGTGGGTGCGATCATGCAAACCATAAAACTCATGTGCACTCTTTCTGAACAGTGATAAAAAAAGAAAACAAACAAACAAACAAAAAAAAAAATTTTTTTTAGACCAAGTTAATTATGTATTCGGTTGAAAACAATTTTGCATTCTTATCCAGTGCACTGGCCATTGCTTGGGAAAAAAGGGGGGCAACAGAAAAAATATAACAGACAGTGGCAAAAGGTAAAAGTGAAAACCATGTGAACGGAGGCTGCATTTAAAAAGGGATTTCAGCAAAGGAGAGAAAGAGAGATCTTGCCTTAGAGAAGAAATAAGAGGGCATCTGAGGGTCAAACAGACACAACAGAGACAGTTGGAAAAAGTTCAAAAGGAAACAGAGTTTTAACACATGGCACAGGTTAATAGGAAAAGAAGCACAAATGGGAAGAAAGGATAATTTTCTGAAAAGGTCTTTGGACATAATTGGTTAGCACTTCAGTCATGATTCATACCTCAAGCCATTCTTGTTCATTTTATTCTGACATGACATTCTCATTACACGGAATTTTTACTCAAGTGCACATTCTGTTAACAACAGCAAATGCCTTGAAGCCAGATTATTTTCTAATTCATTACTTACCCCAATTTAGCTGTACTTGTAATTCCTCCAGGTCTGGTTCATCAATCCATGCTATTTCGCCTTCTATTCTGATCCACTACATGCCCACTGTGACCTCCCAACAACGTTTAGCTTGGTCATCACGTGAATGTTTCAGTGATTCCTCTCATGCTCTGTTCTAGTTTTTCTTGTTGAATCTAGCTAGAATTTCTGGTGTTTGTTGAAAAAATTTGGTAGCATTTTACATTACAACTCATTATCAACATTTTAATAGCAGGGTAATCATTAGTTAAAAAGGCCTAACAGCTAAACCACAGCAGTAATTAAGTAACCAGCAAAACTTAACAAAACTACCTTTCTTCCAAACTTTAACCCTTAATGTAGCCAAAGAATGGTAACCACCAGGCTGCATAATATTAATATATACCAATGTTACCTTGTTATTATCTGCTTATTACCACAATGTCAAAAAAATCAAACTCGATTATTACTTTGGTACAGTAATTGTGATTATTTGACTGTGTTTTTATTATCAAACTATTACAACTATTACCCAACCATTAACATATTACTGAGCTGTAGTGTAAGCTGCTATAACATATTTATTATTGCCCATAAATCCATAAACCATATGCTTTTCAGCTTGTGAAATCTTATGTTTAATCATGTCCTACAGTCCCTTAATATATGTAGCTTCATGCCTTCCTCTATAATGTCCTACTTGTTCCCCTCCTCTGTGGTGCTCTCTTTATTGAGTTCTGCAGTCTTGATTGTGGTGTAGTGGTGTTGCCCTACACCCTATCCTTATCCACACTCCCACCTTATTCCATCCTATTTTCTTACCCGTGATTTCTCTTCCAGCTTGGTCATCATGATGATATTGGCTGTGTGCTGCTCCCAGACCATCCTCCAGAAGTCCCCGAAGGTCTCAGGGAGGGCGCCTTGAGTGGCAATATAGGCATTCTGACGGCGGTAGCCATCAATATAGTTAGCGTTGATGTAGTCACTGCCTGGGACACCTGAGTAATAAGAGGAAAAGTGGGTGTTATTTAGGGTGGAGGAAAGGACAGAAACACATGTGTGCAAGTTGAACTGGAGAATGGATTAGATGGAAAAACCAAATAAAGGAAAAGACGGAAAAACAAGATGGGAGAAAAAGATACAGGCGGTGATGAAATACACCATTCTAAGTCTGTATACTGAGAGTATGTGAATGATGCATGGCACTGATTGCATCAAATTACTGCCTGCAGATCAACCTGATTCTTATTCTGTTCCATGTTGAAATAATCTTTAAGGATTATTTAAAGTCTACTGCTATAAAAGCAGGTTTATGTGCAAGTAATAAAGGGTGAAGATCATTTGAGGTCATGGCAGGGAGATTAATGTTTTCACAGGCCCCAGAGGCCTTTGGTGTTGGATTGTTCAGCCGTCTTGTTTTATAATACATGCTAAGACGATCATGGGCCTAATCTGAGTATACTCTGGATGTGTCGCTTTGAATGGCAATATGACTGTAAGGCCGTCTCTGTGTAAGACTCGGCTGACACTGCTTGTCCTGGAAGGGATTGTGTGTGTATGTGTGAGTGTGAGATGTGAAAGACTGTCTGTGTGTGTTTGATTTAGGATCAGGCCTGCTCATCTAGGGCCTAATACCATAATCCCAAAAATCACTGAGTCACAGCTCAAACATGCACACATACACCAAAACGCCAAAGTACACACAGAGACATACACTCAGGCACGCATATGTACAGCGTTCAGCTGTGACCCGATTCTGCCGAAGAGGGACCCAAAACTCCTTTTGCATCTTCTGATAGCAGTTTACGTTTCGACAGATAGAAATCAGTGGGATCCTGACAGGATGAAACTCCTGCAGCTGATTCCATTCCTGCAGCTTATTTTACGAACGCAACTCAGTCCCATACAGTCGTAAAATCCCACGCCAGCATTGTGCACACGCAGCAGGCGCACACATTCAAATGAGAAAAGCAGTAAGGGGGTGATTAAGCAACTTACTTTAAATGGGATGGGGACAGACGGTAAGAAGAGCTCCTAACATATGTTTATCAACCTCGGTCTTTAAAAGACAGCTTGCTGAAATTCTTTGATGTGCTACAACTTTATTGCAATGGACTACAACAGAAGCAATATGCAGATAAAACAAACGCACACTCACTTCCAGTCAGGCTTGGCAGGCAGTGTGTGTTTGTGAACTCGTGGAGGAGATTGGGAGCAAGGAGTACATCTCTGTACTTGCTTGTGCACTTCCTGGGCATGTGTTCACAATCTACAGTAGTGTGTGTGTGTATATACACACACACACACACACATACATATATATATATATATATATATATATATATATATATATATATTTGTTTGTGTGTGTGTGTATGCATTTGTATTTGTTTGTGTGTTTGTACATGCTC
>VOQJ01044872.1:0-13577 GCA_015052665.1 Apistogramma diplotaenia | reverse complement strand
GGGAACACCACCGAGGGCTGGGGAGGGGGAGGGGGGGGGGGGGGGGGGCGGATGGAACACTCTGGCGGGCCCCGGGCCGCCAGTTGACGTTCCCTGCCATAGACTGAGAGAGTACCGACTAATAAAGAAGCCTCTACTACAAAATTGACACCTTCAAGTTTGACTGAAATGTGCAGCTTTCCACATGCACAAGCCAAATACTTTCTGGGAAAAAGTTTTATGGTCAGACGAGACAAAGATTGAGCTGTTTGGCCACAATGACAAGAGGTGTGGTTGGAGGAGTAAAGGTAAGTCTTTCAAAGCTAAGAACACTGTGCCAGTGTTCAGGCATGGTGGTGGTAGCATCATGTTTTGGGGCTGTTTTGCTACCAGTGGTACTGGTACATTGCACGAGGTGAATGGAAAAATGGAGGAGGACGAGTACCTCCAAATTCTTCACCTTCACTTCAAATCAATATCTAGATGGTTGAAATTTGGACACTGTTAGGTGTTCCAACAGGACAATGTTCCCAAACACATGATAACTGGTTTTTGAATGGATAAAGCAGGCTAACATTAAACTTCTGGAATGGCCTCCTCACAGCCCCGACTTTAACCCTACTGAAAATTTGTGGATAATGCTTATAACCCAGAAACCAACTAATTTAAAGGAACTCTGCCAGTATCATATCAGAAGCTTGTTAATGGCTGCCAAACGTGTTTGGTCAATGTGCAACTTGCTAAGGGGCATTTAGCTAAATATTACAGGGGTGCGTGTATATAGTTGAGCCTGTGTGGATCAGAGAAAATCCAAAATACATTCAAACTTCTGCACCCAATTCTTCCTTTTTTAAAATCATTTCATTCTCTGTGATCATAGACATCTATACAATACTTCTTCACCACCAGTTGAATACCTGATGAGATATTACACTCTGTACCAAAGTAGAACAACTGACAGCCAACACTGTACATACCTGAGGCCTCAGCTCTACTAAATGCATGTTTTCACAGGAATCTATTAGACCAAATGTCTGAGCCAAACACAGAACTCCCTGAGCAAACACGCTTGAAGCTACAAGCAGAAACATATCTGCTGTTTCTATCGGAAAAAGTGGGATGATGTTTCAGTCGGTGGCAGCGCAGCAGCATAACACTATTACTTACAATTAAGCCATTATTGTTTAAATAGATGAATGAATATATGAAGCCAGAGCAGTAAGAGATTTGACCTGAGGGTGTAAAACTATCTGTCACCTGTGCAATAACACTGCCGCCTGTCAAATGAGTTAAGTCTGGGTTGTTAAGTCAGGCTTAGATCCATACAAACAGTCTGTCACTCAGCGAGACATCCACACATCTCTGCCCATAAAGATAGGTAGCCAGTTTGGCAAACAGCATAATCCAGTCAGTCAGTTATGGATGTTTACCAGAGAGAACACGTCAGGTGCTGACACGAAGAGGCAGCAGCAAACATCAGCCTCCGCTGCATTCCCCGAACATTAGCCAACGTCGTCAGTGACAGTGAGGAATGCAGAGGCTTTGCACATCATGAGGCAGAGAGGGAGTGGAAAACATTACTGTAGCTCCCGGTGCTGTCACCAGCCTGCTGCTGCTGCTGCTGAGGCTGCTGTTCATTCACAAAGGAGATGTAACAAATGGCAGTACTGAGGCTAGAACAAAAGAAATGCAGACATATAAAAGGACATTTTCAGCTCTTGTCAGAATCGAATGAGTGGTTTTAAGTGGCAGCAGCTTCGTGGCTCCTGTGAGAGCAATTTCAGCTGGTCAGAGGGTCTAAATAAAGAGAGGCAAAATCCATCCTGGAGGAGGAAATAATCTAATAGAAACACATGCATATGTTTTCCACAGACATGTGAAAGTAGCTGCAGAAACAATTAGCACTAGTTTAGTGATTTCAGTTCATTCTGTATCTCCTTTACGTTTCCATCTAACACATCCTAAAGACAATAAAGTTCTTCTTCTGCTGTTTCCTAAAGGAATTTAAAAGGTTGATAGAATAGATTTATCTCTAAGAGAAACTGGAAGTGGAGCTGCAGGGTACATGTGTTGTACACTGCCATTGACTGGGTAAGCCCATTTCCCAAATCTTTATCTAAATTGAAGAATACACAGTGGGATGCAAAGGGATCTTTAGACCATCTCTGCACATAACTAAAGACAAAAGCTGCAAAAAGCAAGAATCATCCGAGCTGACGTGTGCACCATCAGACACTCCACCAGCTTTAATTACAACCCTCCACTCTATTTAGTGCTTTAGTTTATGACAGTGGACCCTCCCAGTTAATTGCTGGTTCTTTTAGACCACAACAGGGCAAACAAAGCCTCTACATAAAAGGCAGTGAATGAAAACCCAGGTCTCATACAGAGAGTCAGTCGAGCCCACTTTTGCACATAGACGCCTGCAAACGACACGATACCTTCTGCAGCGGAGCGTCTCCTACGCTGCCGCAGCGGTCTCTGTCCAGTAAAGATGAAATTTACTCTCTGATTCCAGATCTGCTGGCTGCCCTCGTCCGACACCCCACAGCGAGGCTCTGCCATCCTCCGCAGGGTGGCACTGTCAAGTTCACCTGTGATGGGCAGACGGGACAACCACTGGAATTCACTGCAGAGCGACAGAGAGAGAGGAAAGGTTTACAGTCACTCCAGTGTGTGAAAAACAGGACAGTAAAAGGTATTAGATCTTTCCTGTGCTAGATTTAGACTGCTACTGGATTCAGACAGGTTATAAATGGCCATAATGGGTGCTGGACACAGATATATGACTCAAAAGTACATCAACATAACTTGCCATGTCAGTGGTATTAGTTTTTTAAAGCAAACAGAAGGTGGATGGATGATAATGTCAAAAATGCAGCCATGTCCCCAACCTTTATGTTCTTTATTTATATACCAGAACAAAAAAATCAAGGAAAAGATGGGCATTTTGACACATAAAGATTGCACTGGGTTTTTGTACAAAAAAGAGTTTTGACGCATTCCCATTACAGTACAGCGAGTACACGGGCCAGGGGGCGAGGTTCTTGAAATTCCTGGATGATTCAGGAGAGGTTCCCCACTGCAGAGGTGAGGGTGTGTTTTACTGCCCTGCACTGACATTCAGCCCTGAGGCCTGCACCGCACCGCACCAAGCTCACCCCTCCCTATGATGAACACACTGGACTTTAACAGCAAACTCACAAGGGTGAGAAGTAGAAATGTGAGCTAATCCACCTACCGGACAGCAGACTGCACCTCAACTGCATTGTGGATGGGGTGATCGTGATGGAGGTAGCCATACTTTTCCAGAAAATCCTGCAACAGATGTCATACAGTATCTGTTAATACCGTCTTCAAAATGCTTCAACTTAACTTGTAAGCACCACAAAAAGCTCCAGAACAAAAATGCTGTTGCTTTTACACACTGATATTGTCGCGTTAAATATAGTGTAAGAACATAAGTGCTCACGCCTCTCCGCAAGCTTAAAAAAAACCCATAAAAGTGTGAAAATCTACACTCCTTCTTAGATCTTCACCGAGTTCCTTGGACTTTCCCATTGCATAGTGATAGTGGATTATCTGCATTATTTTATATGTGTGTGAGTACGCAGACCACCCATAAGACAAAGAAGCCCCCGGCGTGCCCCTGAACCTCATAATTTTGCAAGAATTCCATGTAAACACGCAAGTCACGAAATGCTCCGGTGGTAATACCCATAAAGTGCTTTTAACATGAACCCACGGGGAACACGGCAACAGGTGTTGCATTATTCGGTGAGGCTGGCTCATAGTTTAATATTACAGTCCCTTCATGTTCAGACAACAGTGAGGCAGAGCTCAGAGTGTGATTACAGATGTGATGGGGCAGAAATTAAAACTGAGGCGATGACAGATGTGCTTCGGAAACAGGAATGTGCAACAACAACAATAAAAAAAAAAAAAAGTTCTTCTGTCTCATTAGAGATGCTGAAAATGCCACAGAGTTTGGTTTTATGTAAGAATAAAAGCCAAGCAGAGGAAACTCAGTGAAGAAAGCATGTAGTTTTTGGATAGCCAGCAAAGAGAGCTGTCAGGGCAGACAGGTATAGTCTGAACCACAATCATGCAAAACCCTGAGAAATGTGTTTTTTCCTTCTTTATGAATGGGTTTGGTCTCCTTGTTTATTAATATATGCAGTATTATTACATTACAGTACACGTAGCTTTACCTGACTGAATATAGGCTTTCGCATTTGAATGCTTTAAACCTATATTCAAGGTCAAGCTGCAGAGTTATTATAGTTTTGATTTTTGTCATTTGTTTTTAAATCAGCTTAGTTTCAGTTTATTTACTGGAGTGGGTATTGGTTGATTTCTATTAGCTTCAGTGTTGCTTTTAGTCTTTTGAAGTGTTATTGTGTGGAGGGAATCTGCCAATATGTAAGATTAAGGGAGATCAGTAGCTGACTCACAATCTTGCAGAAATCCAAAGCCTCGGAGAATTTGGTAAAATAAATTCTCCCAACTTGGTACTAAAACCAAGGCGACCTCTATTTTTATTTTAATCAGCTTTGCAGGTTCACAAAATCGTTTTTCGTTTGTTTCAAAACTTTTTTCCCCACGTCTAGTTTCAGTTAACTATAACCTTGACGATCACTCACTTCTTGCGGGTTTTTTAATGTATTGCAGCCATGACGGAATGTTGTTTTATTATGGCTTGTAAAAAAAAAAAAAAGTCTCCCATTGGTTTGACATTTAGACGGACATGCGCCTCACCCTCTGAAACACTGTTACACCCGTCTTATTTGAGCACTGCCCTGAGCTGTAAACGCCTATTTCAAATGGCACAACGTTGTTATATCTCCATTGTATTCAAAGTTTCGTTGTAAATACGGTATAAACAATGTAGGAGGAATTAAACATTTCACCGAAGAAGTACTTTCGGGGCCCAGTTTTAACTGTGGGTCACTTTAAATCGCCTTAGGATTAACATAGTTTGTAACCGGGGTCCTTCAGTCGCTTTGAAAGAGTCTGACAGGAGTACCTCCGGGTCCAGGAGCAGCGGTGATCCTGCAGTCTGAGCGGTGATGAGCGCCGTCACAGCCAGGATCCAGAGCCTCTTCACGCCCCGTTCCCATTCACCCCGACCCGGAGCTCGCCGCCTCATTGCGGAAGGACCACAATCAGCACACGGCTCCCAGTACAGCCTCCATGGTAAAATTTACTATCTGAGAACATCCAGGGGATCCCAAAACATCTCCATCACCGTGAGGACTGACGGAGGTTATTCAGAGCCGGAGTATTTGAGTAGGAGTTGGAGGAGCGACAGCACCGCCCCCTGTCTGCCCCTTTACTGCATGGCATGGCAGTGTTTTCCTGCTACACACAACCCACTTGAAGCTATAAATCATATATAGTTCGTCTTCTTTGGTGTTGCAGAATTTAATTATTCTAATAAACTCACACAAAGCACAGAGAAAAGATCACAGTTTAATATAATTTGGAGGAAAAAAAAGCCAAGTAAAACATTTTATTCTGTTTATACAAAACAATGGTATGAAGTCTACCTCACAGAACATCAGCAACTAGAATCTGACAGAAAATTAAAAAGGATGTACAAAGAAATGAAATTAAAAAAAAATTTCATCTGATCACATGCCTACAGAGCCAATCAGCCCAACATCCCTCATTTACAGGTGAACAGTAATACTAAGGATGCACCAGCTATAGTAGACAAATCACATCTGATCTACACCCTCTTCCCTCTCCAAGAGTTAAGTCCTCCCCTGAACTAAATCCTCCCTCCACAGCAAACTTAAGGGCTGGAATGGTTTTCTTCATCCGAGTGCTTAGTACGGCCGGTCTCGCCTGTCGTCCCTGCGGTCACCTCTGAGGACAGAAGACAAAGATGTCTGTTACACAGGCTGCATTTTAAAGAGACCCACATCCGCTTTTGTCATTGAACTGAAAACCATAATCAGCTGACAAATGAAGGTGAGCTATGATGTCAACCGCTCATTCGCACAACCCTTCACATTTGAAATGAGAAACACAACCTGGGTTCAATAAAGCAGACTTCCATTAACACAGCATGTCACCTTCAGAGAAGAGCAATAAATACAAATTTTCCATGAAGGCTAAATGAATATTTACACACCTGAAATATTTCAGGGCTCCCCAGATTGTGTAATTTTCAAATCTTAATACCACAATGCAATTTAATGCCCGTAAAGATCATACTTAAGTTAAAAAAAAGAAAGAAAGAAAGAAAGTCCTGAAAAGGCTATTACTAGTACTACTAGTGGCTATTTCTGAGCCAACTACGCCCTCTTCTGGTCTTATGATCAAACTACTGCTTAAGAGTCCATCTTCAACTGACCTTCCTCCCATTTTGTAGCCACCTCCTCCAAATCCTCCTCCACCGCCGCCGCCTCCTCCTCCGAAGCCTCCACGGTCACCCCCGCGGAAACTTCCGCGGCCTCTAAAGCCACCGCCTCTGTCGCCACCATAACCGCCTCTGCCACCGCGATCTGCAAACACAAAAGGTCAGCACAGAGGAAAACAAAGGTTAAAAATTAATTAATTAACAAATTGTAATTTGAGTGTAAGAAACTTTGCATTTTTAGGGGAGGAAAAAATTAAATAAAAACCTTTGCATATTTAGATACACTTCAAAGCACAAGTAGGTCACTGAGTTGTACCAGTTCAGGCAAATAAATAAAAATTTTAAAAATAGTGGATCCAAAGAACATGTCATCTGCTCAATGGCATGGATAAGAAAGTGATTAAGCACTGAGCTGAGCAGTAAATAATGCTTAACAGATACTGTGCAGAACTGTCCATATTTTATACATGAAGTTTATTTCATGTAATATTGATAAAAAATAACTGACAGGAAATGCAGAGATGAGACAGCTGAGATATATATGGAACGACTGATGACTGATTAAACAAGTACAAGAGGAGGTAAGGTTATGGTTCTAGTGGTCTGCAGTTGTACTCTTCAATATGCATTTATTCTCCAAGTCTAAAGTCAGTACGTTGTGTTGCATGGTTACTGAGAAAGTGTGATGGACAGATGAGGTGACCCCCCAAGAGTCTCCCTGCCTCTCAGCAGGTGACACAAAAAGTGTCATTCCCATAATGATCCACCAAGTCTCAATAGTTTCTTTTCAAAGCCTCAGTCCACTTTCCTCAATACTGTACAACTATTAGGCAAAACAAGACTGTTTCTCCTAATACCTGTACAGGTTCTCCAGTATTAGGGAAAAAAAGTCAAGCATCAAATTAAACCGAAAGCGCTCACCTCCACCTCCAAATCCTCCATCT
This sequence comes from Apistogramma diplotaenia, assembly GCA_015052665.1. NCBI lineage: Eukaryota > Metazoa > Chordata > Actinopteri > Cichliformes > Cichlidae > Apistogramma > Apistogramma diplotaenia. The sequence continues at coordinate 6,287 of VOQJ01044872.1, read as the reverse complement.
CCTGGTTTGGGTGCGCCACACTTGTTACACTCCTGTCGCCGGGCAAAATTCATGTTGCCACAAGAGCTGAGGAAAGGAAATCAGGTGAACACTTATAAATGCACCTCAGCCAAATTTCTCCCTTCTGTTGCATTTTATTTTTTAAAGCTGTAAATGACAAAAAAATAATAATAATTCCTGACCTGTTGGGACAAGGCCAGTCTCCCCCCTTAATGTCAAAGTTGGGTCCGCCGCCTCCACCACCACCGCCACGACCTCTGAAACCTACCAACAAACAGATCAATGCAGGTACCTTAATTTACTGACTGCATTTTTATCCATTATCTGAACCCATAGGGACAGCCTGAGCACCACCCACCTCCTCGCCCCCCTCTGCCTCCTCCCCTCTGCGTGAACTCAGCTCTGCGGGTGGCAAATGACACTTTGATGGGTTTTCCATTAAATTCCTTTCCTGAAATTAAAAAGACAAGGAGCCAGTGGGGAAAAAAGTAAGCTGAACTATGTCAGGAAATAAGAATATATGTCAGCGCTCTTACCATCAAACCACTCAATAGCAGCTTTGGCGGACGGAGGGTCATCAAAGGACACTGTAGCTTCACCTTTTGGTCGCCCAGTGGCCTTGTCAGAGTAGATGTTGATCATTGGTTGACCAGTCTTCTTATTCACCTAAAAATACATAAACCATTGAGATGATCAGTGCTGTTAAAGATCGGAGGCCAATGCTGCACCAGTACACAGTATCATTGTTCTGTTGAAGAACTGAAACTTAGATCACACAGAACACAAATATAAGTGATAGATGTTTATCTTTCATCTATTTATATAAACTCTTAAGCAGGAAAAATTAACCAATTTTTGTACATCTTCTGCAATGCACTCACCTGCTCTGCTGTACAAATGTCATTTCAGTCTGTGAGGTAGTTGCCAGGCAATATGATGACATAATGAATCACCCATAATTCAAGTTTGGGGACATAAATTAAAAACTTGATATGAAATTAAGCTGAAATAAGGTGTTTTAGGTGCATAAACGCTAAAAATGGGCAATTTAGCTGCTCGGTAGGCGATTGAGAGGCAACACGTTTGCATAATATCATTATAAATAAGGTTTCAGGAACCCAAAATGTACCCATGTTCAATATTTGGTCACTCAAATCCTGATGTGCTTAAGGAGTTTACAGACAGGCCAAATCTGAGCCATTAAATGCAATCAAATGAAAGGAAATCATCACGAAAATGAAGTCAAACTAATGCAGTACCTTAATGATGCCAATCTGCTTGAAGAAGTCTCCAACTTCCTTCACTGTGGCATCTTCTCCAAGTCCCTGTACAAAAATGGTGTTGTTGTCAGAGTTGTCCTGCTCTGCAGCTGTGGACGAGATCAGGGGACAGAAAACATCAGGGAAGCTGTTATAAGAGAATCTCCGGAGCTCACCGATCAGAACAATGTTTACGTGGACAAACTCTCACCTGGTTCATCCCTTGAGCCGTAGTCTCGAGATCCTGTAAAACAGGAAGAGAGGATGGAAAGGGAAAACGTGAACAAGGGTTCCTCAACTCAACTCGTGAGTTTTCACATAATTAACTATTAACTTCATCCCTAGCATTGCATAATGATACAAAGAAAATTAACCAAATACCACGTTTAACAGCTTTCTGGTGGGTGTTTTTTTTTTCCTCATACCATTTGCATCACATACCAACACCATTCAACCAGAACTGTTCTGTTTTTTTCCCTCTCCTTTTCTTGAACTTACACCAGAAATGAAAACCACCAAAATGTCTCCAGTTTTAGAAAGTTTTCCTTCTTCGTCCTGGGAACACCTTTGTCATTTACAATCAGCTCTTGTCTTCATGCAACCATTATTACCATAATTTTACAACTCAAGCTCCATGTTCTTTACCATTATGACAAATAGCAATAGGTGGAGTACCCTTGGGATCTGGACATGGAAATGGTGGCATTCACTGAAGTTTTTTTTTTTTTTAAACCCCCCTTTTCTTTTTGCTAACTCAAACTCTTTCCTCCCCCACCGACACAGTTCTGATGCTCGTCACTTACCACCGTAATTTTTGTAGCCACCACGGTCACCACCTCTGCAGAGGAAAAATTGGAGATATGATGGCTTTTCCTTTGTCCCAACTGAGAGCTCAAAGCTCCCCTACATCCCCACCAGTATGCACTCCTGCCAGGGTGTGCGACTACGGTGGAAATGTCTCACACGATGAATGCGTTAGTCTTTGACATTAGAGATCAATAAACAGACGACTAGGCAGCTCTGACTGCACAATCAGGCAGACGAGTGAAGGCAGTTATCACATGTCACTGGGGAACCATTTACAGGTAATTTGGTACTTTTGACATAGCCAGATTGGATACCAACAGCTGAAAAAACAGCTTTTCTTTTTAATAAGAAGCCAAATTGACGTTAAGGGGTGCAGCAACCAATGAGCAATCTTCCACTGAGTGCATTTATGTGATCCTTTTACTGAGGTCCATGTTTTAGTTCAATCACCTGTAGTATAAAATGTAGATCCATGTTAACACAACATACATGTTCGCCATTGTCAAATATACAACACTTGAATGAAACCTGTTGAATGTGAAGCAGCTGAAGATGTAGCTCCAGGTCTAAGTGCATCACCTCACAGGAGTTTCCACTGTTCACAGATAACATACCAAAACTGAGTTTCTGAGCTTCTGGCATCTCAAAACGTGTGGCTGCTGGAAATTTAACTGAGACACAAAGCTCTAATATAATAGGGATTTCAAAGGATGAAAAGATGCAACTTAGAAAGAAATAAAGATGTGCCAGACTGGTTCCATGTGGCACTTTGTACCAAAGAGGCTTCAAAAATACAGATTATTCTCCTCTACTCCTGGTAAAAATAAAAAATAAAAATTTAAAAAGGGGATAGCCGTTTTATTATATTTTTTTAAAAAGTAATTTATTTTGTGTAAGAAACTAGTCTAGGATACTTTAAGGAAGAGTGCTAGGGCACTGTTTACTTAAGAACATTTTTAAAAAGGTTACCATTTAACTGAATGTAAATCTCTGAAACCACCACAAGGTCCTTTTCTGGTTGATATAAAACTTTTCAAATACGTTTGGGACATGTTTTATCCATTTTCAATGTGTGGGTATTACAGCTGCACAATCAGATCTTATTTGGGCAGATATTAAGTCTCCATTTCTGTTTGCATTAAGATCCCATTGACAGCGGGTGAATCTCCAATGAGTCAAGCAACTACTCTCCAATTAACCACCATGAGAGTACAAATCACACAATCTTAACAGTGGATTTTTATCACCAGCATGTCTCTTATGAGGATTTAAAAAATAATAAAAAAAAAAAATAAAAAAAACAACATTGTGATCAAGGGTCAGGGTACCTGGAGCAAATGTGTGGGGAATATTACCTATATTGCCTGTGAAAACACTTAATCAGTTATAATAAAAAAAAAGTTTTTTGTTTTTTTTAAATTACCAGCATTTGAGGATCTGGAGCACAAAGCAGATGAGTGGTGAAAATCCAGCTATGTGGATGGTTTGTATTGATGAGTGATGATGTGTTTACAGACAAGTAATTTCTCATATTTCAGTGAAAGGAGGTACCTTGGGGGCAGTGGCACTGTGCAACTTACCCCATACCAGGAGGTCCACCTCTTCCACCCCGATCGTATCCACCACGGTCAAAGCCACCACTGCGGTCGTAACCACCACGATCATAGCCGCCGCCACCACCACCACCGCCGCCGCCACCACCACCACGGCCTCGGCCTCTGTAGCCCCCTCCTTCTGAACGGTCTCCATAGTCACGCCCAAACCTCCCACCCTGACCACCACTTTCACCTAGTGAAGCGAAAGAGTCACTTGGTATCACCACATGCTGATTCTGAACAAATTTGAAACTTTAAGATTTGGTTACGCACCTTCATTCCATCGTCCATATCCACCGCCACCTCCGCCTCCTTGCCCACCATATCCACCGCTGCTGCTGCCGCCGCCGCCGCCCGCGGCACCACTGCCACCCTGGCTGCCATATGCACCACTGCCACTGCTGCCCTGACCCTGTCCAAAACTGTCTCCTCCTTGCCCCTGACCACCATAGGAACCCTGTTGTCCATAAGACCCAGATCCCTGCTGCCCATAAGAGGGTTTGTCGCCAAACCTTAATTTTTTTTTTAACAAAGTAAAAAAAAAAACTTTAAAAGATGGCAACACAATCAATCCATCAAATCTTTTCATTTTAGAAAGGAAATTATCAACCAGTGTTGGTCCAGCTGCTTTGGGATATTAGCATGAACTTACCCAGAGGAGTCTTGTCCATAATTATTATAGCTCTGTTGCTGAGGCTGACCATAATTGTCTGCTGAGATGAAGGGATTACATTAATTTAGTTTAAAGACAACACAAGGCTCAAATTATCATTTCACTGTTTACGGTTTAAGCTTATTTAGTAGATGTCAAAGTAAGAAGTATCCTGTTCTGTACTTATCTTAAAAAACAAAAAAACAAAAAATGAATATGGATACGAGTGCCTGCTGCATCACATTAACTAAACCTCTTTTCGGGCAATATCCTCACCAGTATGAGTATGTCTCAGTAAAGATTATAGATCGCCTATAAAAAATTATGCAAGAAAAAAAACTATACAATTACCAAAGTAACTACATTTAAACTACTTATATCTACAATACCATTCTGAGCTATCAGTATTACACAACACACAATGAAATTAGTAAAACTGAACTCACACACAGGCAAACAAAAATAGAAATCAATAGAAAAAGCATGTGTACAATTATTCAGCTTTTAAGTGGCCTCTGTTAGTTAAAGCTGTTTATGGTGCGTTTGCATACCTTGCTGTCCATAGCCACTATAATTCTGTCCTCCATAAGATGCCCCGCTATTTCCTTGACCATATCCCTGTCAGTCAAATGCATACAGTTAGCAGGCTTTAAGAAGACATACATAGATAAAACTGTTATACTTGCAATTGATTGAGGTCTTACCTGTCCACCTTGCTGGCCTCCAGCATATGAGCCATAGCTGCAGACACACAATTAAAAACATATTTAGCTTCCGGGTACAAAAGCGTTCAAAAAGCTATTTTAGTTACAGACTTTAAGAAGGAGTATGTCCTCTGGAGTTTGTTTACACATTACCTTTGCGGGCCACCGTAGCCTGAATCTGAAAGAGAAAGGGGTTTAAGTGTGTTTGCTAAACAGTGAAGTGAATAGCAAAGACTAAGCAGCTTGCCTAAAAAAGGCACAGATAGGTTAAAGCAAGCCGGCCAACTACACGCCAACAGGCCCCTAGCCAGACCGAGCCGGGAAAATGGCGGTCGCCTTAGCACCGGCTTAGACTAAATGTTGAAAACGAAACAAAACGACCGCTTCACAATGTCCTCTATCCTCGGCACAGTGTGCTGTCCAGGAAAAAGTACACATGTGCGACTACAGTTAACTACCCTGCAGCAGCTCAGGTAACGTTATTAGCGTGAAATACTTCAAGTTTAACGAGCGACCCAACAGCCATCCCCATAACAAAGACGCTCTCGTGTTTCTTTTTTTGCTAGCACACACAGCGAAAGGCCCACAGCGGCAAAAGCTCGTGTTTTAAAGTGCAACTGGGAGTAAAAAAAGTCATTAAGTACATTCCCATTGTACTACAATGGGAATAACTACACAACCAGACAAAAGAACTTGGATGTATTGATGAAAATAAACAATCTAGGTTCCATGACATAGACGGAGCCCTCATGCTGGCCTCGCGGTTCGCAGCTAACATTAGCTCTGACCTACTTTCTCACAGATCATATGAAAGGGTCGTTTTCACTTACCAGTGGCCATTTTGTGTCCTTCTATAATATATCAATTTTAAAAACCGATGAAATCTGCCTCTTGTGGTTCTTCTTTTGGCTGATTAAAACCCTTAATGGAAAGTGCGCAACAATTCGCGCAGACCCGAACACGCCGCTGCGGATCTGTGCTAAATGCAGCAGCTTGTGCCTGCGGGGAGGGACGCTCCCGAGCCCGCCTTCCAAGCGCGCTCACGCCCCCCGGTGCACGCTGTTGATGATGAACTAGAGCAGGGGTGGGCAATTAATTTTTACAAGGGGCCACACGGGAAACCGGAATTATGTCAGAGGGCCAGACCAATGGTAACTTGAACTTAATCATCTCAACATTGTAAAATGCACTTAATTACATAATATGTATCATTCAGTTCATGAATATCTGGAGTTTCTTAATAATGAGGAGAACTGTTGCATGTTCAAAA
>VOQJ01044871.1:0-15078 GCA_015052665.1 Apistogramma diplotaenia | reverse complement strand
AACCTGGGGAACAGCTGTGTTACAGACTGGAACTTTCTCCTTCTCCCTGCAAGCAGCTAAACTGAGATCACATGAGCTTGCAATAAAAAGTGACGGCAAATTGACTAAAGCATTGGAAATCAATGGAAAGTAAATGTGCTCCCTAAGTACAAGTGAACAGCTCAGAGCTGCTTTCTGTCTTCATCTCTTTCTTTACCTTTCTGTCTCTCTCATCCTCTCTCCTTCTCTTTAACTTTTTTACCTCTTTCTTCTTCTTTCACTTATTGTCTAAAACTCTGTGTCTCTGTCTCATGAGCCAGTAAGTAAACATGAAGTAAATATATGTCCAAACTAATAGGATTTCTTTTGCTTTCCGCTGTTCACCAAGTTCTAATCTGTGTGTCTTCAGTACAACCTAATTTCATATCACTCACATACAGACGGTTATAGTCACATGCATAGACCACACTATTTCTGTTCAAAGAGGGCAGGACTTGCTCTGTAGTATATCGTAATATTTTACAGAAATAAAACATACAGGACTGTGCAAACATCTTTAGCTATCTATTTCTTTATATTTGTTTCTTAGCATTTTTTAAAATGGTCATGAGCAATAGTTCTCCAGGATGTCCGGAGGGTCTTTAATGTTTGTCTTTGGAAATTGGCTGCTTTTTCACCCGTTTTCAGTCCATTTCTTGTACCTGAGCGTTTTTATATATTTTTTTGTGTCTAATCATAAAAGGCAACTTAACATAGAACCATTTTTAAATGCAATCTTTAAGCACTTTGTTAATTACAGTCTGTGACAAACACATATAATTTGTTCCCATTTTGTTAATTGGATGAAACAAAAAGATAACAGTTTAACTGGCATAAAATAGCATTTTTTTCATCAGCACAGTGGTTCCTAAAGAGCTATTAGCTGAAAACTTTGCATATCTTGGCATGGTTGATGGTGTGTCCTTAAAGCAGAAACAAGCAGAGGACAAAAGAAGAAGTGTGAAAAGAAAACATAGTTGAACAGAATCTGAAAGTCATTCATGTCCTTAAGAAATGTTTAAAGAAATCCAGCAAAGAACTGACACAGGACCTGAGAGATGCACCTGTCCCTTCACTTGATCCATTAGTAAATGGATCAACTGAAGGGCAGAGATGGTCTCAGTGGAAGGGTGGCTGTCAGGAAGCCATTCTTAAGGAAGGGAAACGGAGAAAAGACCGAGGTATGCCGGATCACACAGGAACTGGACTGAAAATCAATAGAGAGCTACAACAGTGAGAGTGCATGGCCTCGTGTAAAGCACAGTGGAGGCTCTGTCGTGGTTTTGGGCCGTATTTCAGTCATCGGTGTGGGAGAAATTGTCAAAATTTATGGACATATGAATACAGAAAAGTACCATCAGATTTTGATCCACCATGCAAAACCATCTGGAAAGCTTCTGATTGGCAGCAGTTTTTATTTTTCAGCATAACAATGATCCCAAACACGCTGCCAATGCAGTAAAAGCATACCTGGATAGAAAAAACACACAATGGAACACCATCAGTTACGGATCGGCCTCCCGAGAGCCCGGACCTCAATATCATTGACAGAGAACAGAACAAAAGGAGGAAACATCCCAACAAGAGCTTTGAATGTCCTTGAAGAAAACTCTTGACTGAAGACTTAGAAATGCTGAAAAAGCTGCCTCAGAGAGTCAGACTGCTGAAGAATAAAAGGAAATGAGGGCTGGGTCAAGACTTTTGCACAGTAATGTAAAATACGACAACAGTTTATATTTTCTTTATTATTATTTTCATCGTGTCGTTTTTAAAGCAGAGCATATGTCTTACATTTGCTGTGGATTCACAATGACTGAGGTGGACGTATTATTCCAAATGTGTGGATTGCATAATGGATCACGTGGATCACTGCTCTGTTAGTATGTTTTGTTTCATTTTGTTTTCATGATTGTCTTGGTGAGGTTCATTGCTATGTTACATGCACTTTCCCTTAATAACCCCTCTTTTTTTCTTCTTCTTCTTGTTGTACTTGGAAGACTGGGAAATCAAATTCGGGTATAACACAAATGTATGAAAACAAACATCAAAACAAAAGCTTTTCCGTCCCTCTTTCCACCCACACCTCTAACCCGCACTCCTTCTGCATGCACAGCCTGGTGTGCGTGTGACCAGGCAGGGGTTAAATCCATTGCACCATAAAAAGGAGCTGTTCATAAAATGGTGGAATAAGAAGCAGAAATAATATTTCAAGTATGATTAGTTCATCCGCAGGGCACCTTGTGCGATTGAGAAAGGGGTGAGAGTGGGAGGGGGTATTGTGCACGGCAAGCAGTAAATTATATCTAGCCTTTGAATGATTCCTGCAGATCCTATTACGACAGCAAGGGGGACCGGGGAATGGTGGGGGGAGAATGGGGCAGTTGGGAGAGAGAAAAGCAGCAGAACGAATCGGATGAATTCTGTTTCCAGCTGTCCGAGTGATGGGGGAGACGAGGAGGTGTGTGGACGGATGCGGGGAGGGTGCAGGGGAAGGACAATAAGACGATCGTTCGTTCTCTGGCCCAAAACACTGTCATGTAGACGTGCAAACATGCCGACTCGGAGCGCTGCTTTTTAAAAACTTTTACTCCAACCATTTCTCTGAACACATTTTACACCATGTCCTTTCCCCAAATGGAGGAAAACACTATATCCCATTACCACCCCTGCACTACTCCACCCTGCCTGAATATTTGAGAGGCACTTGTCTACCATTTGTCACTTTGACTGGTGATATAGTAGCTGATAGTGGCATTAATGTGCTGCTGCAGCAGATAGTCCTCACAGGGGAAAAGAGATTCTGAATTTATTTACCCATCACCTCTTTTTTTTTGTCACTGCATGCCAAATATTGTTCATTTTTCCATCCTGCGGCATACGTTTGGAAAAAATCTATAAAGTCATTTATTTCATTTTTTTACAATTTGTGTATAAACTTTAAGCTATCACCAGATTATCAAATATTTTAACATGCTGTGTTTACTGCTGCAGCTCATTTCTCTGGCCGTCTTTATTTCTTCTTTTTGAATGTAATATAATGCAACTATCATACATACATACATACATACGACATCATACATCTTAGGATGTGAAATATTCAAACATTTACTTTTGTAAGCGACTTATTAAAAACCTATTGCAAACGCTTCTCATAAATCAAGCTCGATTGACAAATCTTGCTGCATCTGAAATGAAGCTGTGTGCAGCAGAAGAATGCGATGTGCGATATTATACCTGCAAACTATTTAATCTGTCGCAGGTGGTGAAGGTTTCACTTCATTGATGCAAGTCTTGACATGTGCCACCTAAAGTTTTAGATTTCATGGCTATGAGCTATGCAAACAGGTGAAGTAAGTAAACATTATTTGCAGCAGTCACTTGCTTATTGGCATTACCTTACAGTGGCAGGCCTTTACCACTCAATTCAACCTTCTTATAAAACTAATTTCCAAAAGTTTGCAAGACAGGTAATAATGAAAAGTAAATAAAGCGGCAATCACACGTCTGAGGCTGGAATGTTAAATCCGGAGTGGCTTTTTCCTCAATGTGATGAGGTGTTTTCAGGGATCTCATGAAATAAACATCTAGTCCGGCATGAAATCCACCTACTGTAGTCCGCCATCTCTACAAAGGAAAATAAGTTTGATTTACTGTATGTATGAGTTCATTAATTAGGCCTCATTTTAGCAAAACGCGTTGGATAGTGGGTGAGTGCCAAAGGAGAGAACAGAGAGCCTGGACATTCAATGCAGAGCATTAATAATAACAGGGAAGAAGGCAAGAGGGAATTAAAATGAAAGAATTCTGCAGCCAGCCTCCCACTTTAATTGCAAATTTAAATTTCCTATAATGGATTCTGACATCTCAAGTCACCAAAATCCATCATTCTGAAGGGTATTATTCCTCAATTAACCTGTCACCCCCACCACCACCACCGTGTGTCTTTCTGCAGGGCTTCAAAAATGAAGAATTCTAATTACTTTCAAATATAAAGCAGATTGATAATCTACCCTTCTATCACACACGCACGCACGCACACACACTCAGCCACACAACTTGCTGCAATATGTAAATTCTAGCTAAAAATATGCAGGTTGGAATAATAGTCAATACAAGTTAGAAAAAGTGTTTTGCCTCACCCCTAATCTGATACAGCATCTATTTAACATCTAAGTGTGAATACACTGAAGAAATCTATGAAGTAGCATCCAGGGTTCACCGAGTGCGACAGAAACTATGTCAACATATAAAAATTTCCCTCCAACTGTCAAATGTGTGTGCATGTATGTGGTGCTGCTGGTGATGTGTCTTGGTCATGTTCGGCTCCTCCATCAGACGACTGGGAAACAAAAGGTTCTGTGCAGCATTTTTAAAGTTTCTGGGACCTCTGATGCTGTCACTCTTCGCAGTTTTGGGATCACAGCCTATATACTAACATCACCACTGGGACTGCTTTGGGCTTTACCTTCCACATCTGTTCCAGTTGCTCGTTCGGCTCCTTGATCTTGCTTCTTTCTGATGCTAGGATTGCTACAGCTAACACAGCTGACTTCTGCTCTTAGACTTGTTGGTCTGAAACTCAGAGTCTCTCAGGATCTTAGCTGCTGTTCTCACACAGTTTTGGTTGTGTTATTTGATGCAACTTGGGGACTTCTAGTCCATACCAAGCACAGATGTGCTTGTACATCATCTCTTAGTTATGCCTCTCAGAGTAGACTATGCTGGACTGGCACTGAGACAACTTTGCACAGCCTGCACGCTGAGTCCTGTTTGCTGTGGTGGACCCCTTTCTCTCTGGATCTGGTGCTTAAAGCTTATTCTTCTGCTTCCATCACCAGAGTCTCTGTGCTGGCAAGGCTGCCCTTTAGGCAGTAGTAGAATTTCTGAGTGTCAGCCACTTCCTCCAGCTGCTGATTTACAAAGCATAGGAGGTTATGATACTCTACATTATCCCCTTTATCGCTATTTTCATTGTTTGTCTAATATTTGTGTGCAGACTTTGGGCAGAACCCTCTGTATGAAGTTGTGTCTTAACATCGGTGGCATCTGTTTTCTCCTGTGGCCAGCTCACAGTCATTTTAATGACTGCTGTGCACGTATTGATGTCATGTTGATGATTTTACTCCAGCTGCTGAGCACACGTCTCAGCAGCCGCCTTATCCTTTTGAGGTATTCAGCCAGGACTGACCTTCAAAAACTCCTGCAGTGTGCTGTGTCTTTACAACCTTCTAGTTAGCGCTGAGGTTCATTTATCCTACAGTAACTCATTGTTAACTGAGCTTCCTGTTCACTTGTTTCCTCATATAGCCCACCCCATTAACAGGTACTAGTTTAATGTGATCACCACTGTTATCCACTTCACCTGTCAGTAGCTATACTGTACCCAACCTACAAAGGCACGTGGTGGCACAGGTGGCATAGTGGTGCAATGCTCATCAATGCTGCCTTGCAGCCAGAAGGTTTTGAATTCTGTCTGAATCCTTTCTGTGCAGAGTTTGCATGTTCTCCCTGCATCTGACTTGGTTTCCTCAGGCTTCCTCCTACAGTTCAAAAACCACGTACTGTATGTTCGATTAGCTGGTAAACTTAAATTGGCCATAAAATAGTGTGTATAGAATAAAGCACAATATAAACATACAGTTAAATGTGACAGTCTAAAGTGCTTTGAGTGGTCAATGAGGGTAGAAAAGCTCTGCATAAATGCCAGCTCTTTACAGAAGTTAGTTAACCATTTATTTACACTTAAACACGACTCTAAAAAGTCGCTGTTTAGATTCTGCTGGAGTTCTATTTGAAGAAGATGAGAATGAGATAAAGTATTGGTTTGCTAAAATTAAAAGTCAGTTTTCCTGACTTTCAAAAGCATGCCCTGTCAAAGACGACCAGAAGATCATAATGAAAAAGATGGTGAAAAAAACCAAACTAACTGTATAGCAAGTCAGAAATAACCTTCAGGACAAAAGTGTACATATTACCTTATTAATAATCAAAGCATAACTTCACAGCACTCACTACAAAATACAAAGCCCTGGTAAAACAAGTGCATGTGTTGCATACTGAAAGAATCGGTACACAGGTTGTTATTTCACTTAAAATCAAACTTTCTGAAGGACAAAGCCCAGAGAACAAAAATATAAATAAATAAAACCAAACTTTCTACAAATTGTACTTCCCAGTCCTGAAGTTTTAGATTCATGGTAGTGGCAGCTGCAACCACATTCCCACTTGTGACAACTGACGCCACATCTAACAAAGCTGCTGCTCATGCTGCACCCTTCAGCTGTGACTTATGTCATGCTCCTCTCTGCTCACCGCAGCCGGATCGTTCTTATGAGCAGCCAGAGGTTTGTTTGTTATACTTTGGCAAGCAGCAAGCACCACAGCTGATGGCTGCAGACGTGCCCAGAGATGCAGTTCCTCTATTGGCAGCCAGATGCTTGCTGAACAGCGGCTATATTAAAAGTCAAGGAGAAACCAATAAAAACCCCTTCTCTTTATCATGAACATCAGGAAATCTTGCAGTAGAGGTGGTTACATTGTTTTTCCATCTCACTAATGGAAAGATTTAGACAAAGCTGCATTTTGGAGTCTGTTTACAGGATTTGCAGGGTTTCTCCATCTCTCAGCTGCTGCGTATCTCAACTCATAATCTATCCCCCCCTCCAAAATATGGGTCATTTAAATGACTACAATTATTGACCACATAGTCACCACTGCATAATTTTTAAATGTTTCAACGACATCATAGGTGGTGTCACAATAGGAGGGCACTTTTTCCATAATGTACACTCAGTTACACAGCCTCGCCTTTTTTTTCCCCCCACAGATTTAAATTCCCAACCTCGTTTTCGGGGCCTGTCACGGAGCGCTATAATTGTTTTGTGGTATATCACTCTATCACAGACCTGAACTGCTGTATTCACCGATGCTGGTAAATGTTTGTGTTTATATGTACCTTCTCTTTTTTTCACTTTACATCTACCTCCCTCCCCTGAAATCCGGGAGGTAGCTGGGAGACAACTGTATTTTAAAAGTCGTGTGGACTGAAGAGAAATGTTCAAACCAATTTTCAAACCAATAAATCACCATGTAAACAAAAGGCAGCGGTGGAGAAACAGAGTTTCAGCCGAGGGTACCAACAGAGGGCAGAGACTGACTGCGGCGTAGGAAGCTGTGTGAACAAGGTGGGCACAAAACCTGCCCTCTACCTGTATCTCACAGATCAAAAGTTTTCCTCTTCATTAATGGCACAAATGCAAAATTTTGTTTGAACAGTGGATCTAAGTACAGATACTCCTTAATGTGGTAATTTCACAGTAATATCCCACTTAAAACAGTATCAACTATTCATTCTTTTAAGTGATTCTGATGGCCTGAGAGAATAAATCGCTTTCTTTATTGTACAGTGGTCTTTAGTGTCTGACAAAATATTGTTCTGTTCATTCATTGGCAGAGTATAAGAGGTTTGTTATCTCAGCCATATACAAGTATACAGAGAGATGAAATTGCAAGGCTCAGGGTCCACAGTGTACACATACACAACGTGCAAATAAGACATTGTGCTTCGACAAAGAGAACAGTACAAAATACAAAAATACAAAATACGAGGGAGTAGGCAATATGCCACTGAAATTAAACTAAACTATGTGGTTGATATTTACAGAGAATATGGAATAATGCTTCAATTGACCAAATAATATTTGGATAGTACTGTGCAAGATATAAATTATGTTTGCTGCAGTGGGGGAAATAATTATTTCATCTCCTGCTGAATTTTTAAGTTTGCTCACGTCCAAGGAAATGTTCCCCAAGCAAAACATTATTTAGTACTTGGTGGAAAAACCCCCGTTATCAAGCACAGTGGTAAGACATTCCTTGTAGTTGGTAACCATGTTTGCACACATCTCAGGAAGGATTGTGAAACTCTCTAAATCCTTTAGGTTTCTTGGCTGCTGCTTGGCGACTGGAAGCTTCAGCTTCCTCCACAGGACTGAGACTGGCTACGCCAGAAGCTTAATGTTCTTCTTCTTTAGCCACTCCTTTGTTGCCTTGGTGGTATGTGGTGGATCATTGCCGTGCTGGAAGTCCCATCCACGAGCCATCTTCACTGGCTGAGGGAAGGAGGTTCTTGTTCCAGATTTTATGGTACATGGCCCTGACTGCGGTGAAGTTGTCTTGTACCATTAGCAGAAAAAAACATAATGATTGCAAGAAACCGACAGTCTCTTATGTAAATATAAAGGTTATTACATATAGGACAATGTCTGAAACAAATGCACCGTACAGATTTGGGAGGGAAAGCCAAGCTCCTTCTCCCAGAACAAAGAAACTTCCAGGCTTATATATGCTTTAACATCTACTACCCATGTTACCACACAGACTTGTTTCAGCCAGTTTACTGGGGGCCCAGTGACCCTACTGTAAGTCTCACAACTTTCCATATATGGTAAAGATGAACAGGGAAGATGAGCTCCTAAAACTGAGAGGGCCCCTGTGTGGAATTTTCCTTATTCTTCTAGCAGAAAAACATACATGCAATTTCACCATTAGGAATGTCAGATCCCTCACCTCCTCCATGCTTGACTATGGGGATGGTGTTCTGTGGATCATAGCATTTCTCTCCAAGCACAGTGAGTCAAGTTGATGCCAAAGAACTCCGTTTTTGGTTTCATCTGACAGCACTTAACTAAATTCAGATGAGTCTGTACATGTGCCTTCTTGAGCAGGGGGACCTTGCAGGTGCTGCAAGATTTCAATCCATTATGGTGTACTGTGGTACCAATGGTGGTCCCAACTGCCTTCCTATATCGTATGTCACACTGCACACTCATCAGTGGGAACTGTTTATGCCTTACTTTTTTTTTTTATTGCTTTCAAAAGTTTGGGATGGCATTAACATCCATTCGGTTGTTACCTTGGCATTGCTTCTTTTAAGCATGTCTACCTACCTTAATCAGGCCACAGTTGTGAAATTAGCCGATATATGGATCCATTAAAAATATGGTGAAAGTGAAGCTGAATAATATCTACTGTACCACTTTGTTTCATGCTATTGTAGAGTCAGTGAAGTTGGAGAAGCAAAAAAGAAAACTGGATAAAATAAAGGTATTTGCAATGAACATGGATGGAGAATAATCACTTCTGGTTCTTTTCTTTCTCAAATATGACCCATATTGATCAATCCAGGTGTTTTTTTTTCTAAAGAAAATAAAAAACATAGAACTTTATTATTCTGGGTGGTCTAATGAGGTCTGAGGGTGTTCCTGTTTGACTCATTGTTCGTCTTATGTAGGCTCTATCAGACTAGACTGCACCTGCACTGTGTTCTGGTGTGATGTTTGCATCCTGTCCAGCTCTCATTAAAAAAATGGTTAATGAGAACTGTCTAGGCATCAGGGTTTAATGCTAAGGTGACTGTCAGAAGTTACCTTGACATTACTTACTTTTACCAAGGCTACCTAATTAACTTGTATTCTAATTAGAGGGTTTTTTTGTTTTGTTTTCAGTGTAAAGCACTATTATCAGGAAGTCAGCGGGAATAACACCCACCAAGTCTGAGCTTTGTGACATTCCTTTCCTTTCTTAGCAGTGCAGTTAAAACACTGACAGTTACAGTTAATGTTTTCATGTTAATAAATCAACATAATTGCAAACAATGAGCATGCCTGGTTCTGTGGCATCATATGAACAGACCAGAGCCATGAATCTACAAATCACACGCTTTTAAAAGACTTCCACATTCATAAATTTTACAAAACATGTTTTGGAGGCTCTGACTTAAAAATCCAGGAAAATCAGGGAGCAAATACAGAAAAACTGGCATGTACACAGAAATAAATGTCAGCATTATAAAGTCAGCGAGCACGCCAAGGAGGGTGCAGAAATAATAATAAAAAAAACCCATGACAATAAGTCATCTGCCTCCTGGCATAATGCAGCTCTAGCTCAAAGTCATGTAGCTGTTGACTGTTCTGTACTTTTGTAATAATTCAAATTTAATTAAAGGCTTAAGGAGAAAATGGCCTGAGCTGATGGTATAATGAGTCACCAAGGGGCATGGTTTTAATAATCTTATTTTCTAACAAAGATGTTACCAAGTCACATTCGTATTATGAGAGTTGCTTAGCCACTTTCACTGGACAGATAATTCACACCAGCCCCGAGATGTATGACTAAACTGATGATTTCAGTTCACTCATCAGTATTAATTAACATCAACAAACAGAAATTCTCAATCAAACTGTCCTCATCATCATTATGTCATACTTTAGTTTGTCTCTTTTTGTCTACAAATATATGGATTCTTAAAGATGCAGACTGTGATGTTAAATTCAACCTTTGCTTAGATGTATTTATATATATATCAAACTGCTATCTTGTCAACAAACCAGATCTGTTGTGCATAGGATTAGCACCTGTGCTTTGGGCATAATTTGCAATATTGAAAACTGAATGGTGCCAGGGCCAAGAAAAAGCCAAGAAGGAGTGCTACCAAACCAACACAGATCCAGAGCAGTCAGCTTCAAAAACCTGTCCTCTGATGATTACAGTCACTCTGTCGGCTCTTTGCTATAAAACCCCCGCAAATGTAATCTGTATTCCACATTCCATCCTGAGTTTATAAAGATTTTTTAAAAATAAATGCTACATAATCACTCAGCCCCGAACAAATCAAGAAATATTTCACATGATCTAAATGAAACATAATAAACTATCTGATGTCTGGTGCATTCCAGTGACCTATTAAAATAGTTTTTACAGACTTTTAAATACATGCTTACAACGTGCGTCCCATGAAAAGCTGATGGTATTCAGTGTAAATATAAGGAATGCTGTTCTTCTTTAGCAAAATCTACTTTTCTGGGGATTTAAGTCTGTATTGATGATAAACAATATTTCTGAAATTGCACCATTGTGTGGCTTATCTGATCCTGAGTACATAAAATATATTATTCTATATTTTAAATCAATTTAGAGAGTACCTTTAATGGGTAAGTTGCCCAAAACATCTTTAGTAGTAGACTATAATATAGTTCTTTGTTATATAACGTTAAAAGGGCCCCTCATTTTTATTTTACAAAAAAAATAATGCTGTTATACTTCTTTCCAAAAAAATTAAATACGTTTAAATATTACCAAGACATCGTAATGAATCAAGGTAACTTCACAAATGAATCCAGGTTTTATAAATTAATCCATCTCAGGCAGGAGTTATTAGAATTTTAGTCCAGCTTCTATATACCCTTTTACTAAGGTTTCACACAGCATCTTAATAGGTTCTTCGTAAATTTCGAGCGCCACCCAGTCACAACAGAGCGGCCCTCTGCCTGATCCATCCGGAATCCATCACCCATCCATTCTCTTCCGCTTATCCAGTTCAGGGTCCATCGGAGCCCTGTGGCAGGGTCCCAGCTGCCACAGGGCGAGGGGCAGGCATCACCTTGGAGTTCCTCCTCTGTTCGCTGGTACAAGAATTAATGCAGAACCAGTTAGCAGGTAAAACTATTGCAGCTACCCCATCTTTACTTATTGACCCAGCTGTAATCACGTGGCTAACGAGCACTGTAAGTTTTGCCCATTTTTTTCGCTTTAGCAGCTGTAAGCTGTTTCTCCCAAGGATCTGAATTATTTTCAAATACAGCTCTGTTTGTAGCTTTGAGAAAGCGGGGCAGTGGTGGTGAAGGCCTGTGGCTTTCGCTGTCACTCCAGTGCAGCGTTAGCAAACGTTTGAACTACTAGCCTACATTTTATTAGCTGATGGTAAAATGCTATTCATGAGCTAGCTGTTGTTGATTACAAAGACCGCTTTTAGGATGGACAGATGAGGTTATGCAGGAGTCTGCGTGGACTGTGATGTTGGTAGAGGGCAGTTAACTGTAGGGAGCAGGTGGAGGAGAGCCTGGAGAGGTGGAGGTATGCTCTGAAGAGAAGAGCAGTGAAGGTGAAAAAGACAGCCCAGGCAGGGCGGAGTGGATATAGATAAGTGTCACAGGGGTGATTTGTGACAGAAGGGTAGCAGCAACAGTGAAAGGGAAGGTTTACAAGAAATCAGTGAGACTTGCTATGATGTGTGGTTTGGAGATGGTGGCACAGCCGAGCCGGAGGTGACAGAGTTGAAGATGCTCATGTGGACTGCCCGGGACACACAGGATTAGAACTGATCAGAAAGCAGTTTGAAGAGGCAAGACTGAGATGGTTTGGACATGTGCAGAAATGGACAGAGTACCCTGAAGATGGAGCTGATAGGCAGGTGGAAAAGAGGAAGACTGCAGAGGATTGGTGTGACAGAAGAAGATGCCAGGGATAGGGTGACATGGAGGCAGATGATCTGCTGCGCCGACACTCAAAGGAAGCTGTCGAAAGATGAAGGCCCGGTCAGTGACCAAGGAAGTGAGTTAAAAACCACAGGAAGTGAGCTGGTGAACCATGTTAAAGTAGCATGTGGTGGCTGTGCAGTTTTATTAGGCTGCTTGCAATTGTACTTCCAGATTTTGTCAGCTTGCTAGCTTCTCAAGCCTGATTATATATTACCTCTAATATGTTAACATGTCTTTAGCATATTTCTATCACGTGCTTGCAAGCAAATGTGCATAAATCCACTACTAAACCAAAGCTCAATACATAAAGATGTAGGCTTATTTGTGCTGCAGTTTTCTCAGATTATATGTTGTGATTTCGTATTAGCCTACAAAATTAGGCTTCTGCTTTACAAAGTTAGTTTTCAAAAGTTAAATGCTTCCTTGTAATGATCTTAAACTTTCCAAGGTTAGGAGCTGATGTGTTGTTGTTGTTTGCACCTATTCTGTTGGTCTGCACACCCTGCCATCTGTCAGTAACATCCTCTCTCACTCACAGTGGGATAACTCTAATCCAATCCCAAATATATTACTTGGTCCTCAGTGAGATAAGGGCATGCTGGGGGATGTTAGTGTATCCATATGACTTAAATAGACAGCAGCTCTATCAAGATCAGCCAGTATGTCCAGGCTACTCTGCAAAAAAATAAGATGTAGCCAAACTGATTCCCCCCCCCAATAAAGCACCTCGTTTACCTCCAACCTTGGTTATTACCAGCCACCCACACCGAAGAAAATACCAATACCAGACACCTTCGTCTGCATTGTCTGCATCTGCAGTTTTTCCTGACATGTCAGCGATGTTGACTCCTTCACTTGGGAGCCTCTTTAATGTCTCTTATTATTTAAATAATTTCAACTTTGACCAGTGTCACTACTGATCTGCTGAAGCGTACCAGTTGGATTACAGTGGCCCAAGATGCTTAAACTTGGAAAACATACATATTTAATTTTAAGAGTATACACTTTTTCTTTCACACGTTTGGGTTGCTCACGGCAACAATTCCTTTTGTCGGAACCAGAAGCTACTGTAGTGCAAAGGTGGATAGGACATCTGATCGGGATATGATCTGGATACGTGAATATATGACTCAACTTTTGACTCTATCAACTCGATCACTCAAGTTCCCTGTTATCGCCTATATATGTCATATATTTTCTCATTATAAGAAATAAAGCTTTCACAAAAAAATGACCATAAAATTAACGCTATTTTAGTTCAACTTTTTAAACCTTGGAAAATAATGGACACAAACAGTAGGACGTGCACGTTTAAATCATGGGCATGGACAACAATCAGCTAAAACGACTGCTGAGGGCGGGGTTTGCTGTGCCCGACACCACTTGGTTTATGATCTTTTTTCAGGAAAGCTCTGACACACTTAAGATTAATTGTTGCCAGTAAAGAGGACGCCAGGTGAGCTTGGAGTAGCTCTTAGCGGGATCCAGCATGTAATTAAAAACAGTGACGTGCAGAATAATGGCCAAGGAGAAAGTGTGTTATTGAGGCCATTTATTGCAGATTCAGCTTCTCAGGACTGTTGAGAGTCCCAGAGAAAGATTCTTAAGTGTTTCATAGCTGTGTAAGTACTGCTGTTGAGTACTAATACATAAATAGGATGCATGTTTTAATGATTTCTTTCTTCTGTGCTTTTGTATTGATCTTGAGATGTGTGAGATGTGTGTGAATCATAACTTTTATTTCAGAGAACATAACTGATACCCCAATGCTTGTTTGGTGACCAAAAAAAACCCCCCCAAGCGACAACCTGAGGAGGCTGGTGTTTGGCATAATAACCACACAGCTGCTTCACAGACTGTCTCACACAGGAACATCGAACTATGTCACATGAGGGTGTTTGAGAGTTTGAGTGCAATATAGACTTGAGCTCAGATTTTAAACATCAACCCAGACTTTTAGTGCACAGTCCTTTATCACAAATTCTGTTTAGAGCAGTGATGAAACCGTAATGGTTCAGTTGGCTTTATTGTTATGTGTGCTAACAGAAAAAAACAAACCGTTTGCAAGATAGCAGTGCTTTAACAAAAACATGCCAGTGAAAGTATACATTTTTTTACAGGATTGACAAAATAATGATAGTAAATTTTGTTAAAAATAGACAAAAACACAATTGCGTAATGTTCTTTTGTCAAAATAAATAAGTAAACGCATGTGAAGGTACTGGCATTCACTGCTAGAGAATGCAGCGCATAGATAAAGCTGAGGTGACGAAATTTGGGCTGGAAAGGAGCTATGTGTACTTTCTGTTTTGTTTGGGATGCTGTGCTTGTCCACAGTCCTGTTCAAAGTCAGTGTGACACTGTGTTTGTTGCGGACTTTTTTTCCCCCCAGTGTAACTATGGTAGCTTTGAATTGGTTTTGAGGGTTATTCTGCCTCCAGAAACAGGGGCATGAGAATAGAAGAAAGTGGTGTCTTTCACTTGTGAAACTTTATTAACCTAGCACATGGTTACTAAAAGGTAGTGTCTCTTGAAAGGCTGGCAGTTTCATCAGTGTTGTTTTACGAATAAGCATTGGTACATCAAAAAGCTTTTTGCCATTAGGGAGA
The DNA here is from genome assembly GCA_015052665.1 of Apistogramma diplotaenia. Classification (NCBI taxonomy): domain Eukaryota; kingdom Metazoa; phylum Chordata; class Actinopteri; order Cichliformes; family Cichlidae; genus Apistogramma; species Apistogramma diplotaenia. The sequence goes on along the minus strand of VOQJ01044871.1, from coordinate 134 downwards.
ATTCATTAAATATTTTCAACTGTGAGGAAAATGTCCATTTTACCAAGTGCTTATCGGGAAAAATAGAAATATGAAATATTAGTGATGGTATAAGAAGTAATTTACTTTTTCTTTTTACTATATATATATATATA
>VOQJ01044870.1:0-27967 GCA_015052665.1 Apistogramma diplotaenia | reverse complement strand
TCCACAGGGCCACCCCCCCCCCCCACACACACACACACAGCTTAAAATTTCTGCAGTAGTTCTCAAAATAATTGATTTGTTTCTCAGTTTGAGCGCTCTGCGGTGTTAAATGCATGTTAAAATTTTCTTTTCTATCACATCTTCACTGGTGACAGCTTGCCAAGAGATCAGCAAAACATTTTTTTAAAAAGTAACAATTGGTAAAAATGTACTGATAAAAAGGTGCTCATGGCTCACCTGGTTGCAGTGACACACCATCTACCAAAGCTGCTGTAGGGGCCTGGGTTTGAGTCTCCTGGATGCCATTCTCCCACTCTGTCCCTGTTTTTCTGTCTACTTACTTTACTAACTGTCCCTGACTAAAAATGCCTGAAAAAAAAGGCATTTCTGAACATAAGCATAAGTTTTTTTTCCTTTGGTCAGTAAACCAACTGTCACAGCAGTACTTTACATCCTGCATCTTTGGACCGATCTAATGGCTCAGATATTTTGTGATATTTATGCTGTCAGTCAATTTAACCCCATTATGCTGTGTTAGTCTCAGACTGTGTTCCTTCCTGAAAACAATTTTCTATAAGGAAAAGTTCACACAAGTAGCTATTGCAGCTCAACTCATCATCTTTGCCACTTAAAGGAAAAGAAAACACTGGAGGATTTTCTCTTCTACAATGAAGTCCTTGGAACAACACTGGGTGATAAATTATTCAGACAGCTGAAAACATTCCGACTGAGGGGCAGGAAAAGTGCGTTTTTAGTGGAATACCAGTGTGGCAGCAATGGGGGACCACTAAAGTTCTGTCATTGTGAGTTCATCAGCTCCAGTGTTAAGTTGTTACTCAAAAAATGTAACGTATTACACATTACTTGGGACTTTTCTCAAAAGTAATGCACTGTTACTTAATTACACACTGGAGAATGTCATTTCTTACACTACTCATTACATTACTTTTGTGGTACTCTGTAACATGATCTGAAAAGCATTGTCACATAATTACCAGCTAACAACATAACTCTACAATCCCACACACCGACACAAGTCCCTGTCCCAATGAGGACATTTTTAAGGTGTACATATGAACACGAGACCAATAACACAGAGTAAAGTTGAAAACCAGTCCAAAGAGACTTCAAAGCAGTTGCCATAGTGATTCTACTGTAGAAACATGTACAGGTAGAAGCCTGACTGCTCATCACTGTCTTTGTTACCTGTTGAGGACCATCTCATCAGATATAGACCAACTAGTTTCAAAGAAACATTTCATATTTTAGATTTCTGTAAATAAAGCCTTTATCTGCCTCCTGTGTTCTGCATCTTTCAGTCTGCCAGCAGACTGTGTCCATCTTGCCCACTGCTGAGGGTGAATGAGTAGTGTAAAACTCGTTTCCCTCTCTATCCAACTTCCTCATCTCACCACCGTGTCACAGCCAGCGGTCTGTAATGTTACAATAATCAGCCTGACCTTTAAGAATCATCGCACTACAGAGACTGCTCAACTCTACTTTCTCCAAAAAGTCTATAGGAAAAGTGCAGATTCGGCACTGCTTATGCAGACAGTGTGCTCACACATGGTTGGGGTAATTACCATTCACATGAACAACACAAAGAAAGTGAGCGAGAGCCTTAAGGGGCAACTATTGCAAGAACAAAGCTGAAAATATTCAATATTTGTAGACAGCTCTTCTGTTAACAGCAGGGAGTAGGACCCAAGGCCCACATTTGTTCTCGCCCAGAGCCATTAGTTTAAGCATAGCACCAAGAACACAGCCAAATGACTCCCAAGGAAACAGCGTTGTAAGAGCAAACTATAGCGTGTGTGTGTGTGTGTGTGTGTAATATATATATATATATATATATATATATATATATATATATATCACTAAATCAACCATCACTAAATCAACAATGAATATGTACTATAATACACATAAAATAAATATATATCCCTTGATTAAAACATAATCAACCAGGATATCCTGCTCGACTTGAATAGAAAGGCTGCATTTTTTAAACAGTGTTTTAAAATGACTGAGTCACTGTGCAGCTCATATGTAAAAAGTTGTTGTTTCAAAGATTTCAAGGGGTCACCACCAAAAAGTCACCTCTGTTTCTGAGCCTGGATCTAAGAAAGAGCAGCTACTTCACAGACCTCAGGGCTCTGGCAGGAGTGTAGGGCTGTGAAAGTTCAGCTAAACAGGCTGCCACCAAACTACTGATACTCTTAAAAAGTAATAAAATATTAAAGTGCTGAAATGGAAGTCGGTGTAAGGGAGGTCATCACAGGTGTGATGTGATCATGCCGTTCTTTCTGTAAGAGGGCGAACTGCTGCGTTTTGTACAGCCTGCAGGCAATGAAGGAACAACTGATAAAAGCCAACATACAAAGAATTACAAAAGTGTAATCAAGAGGTAATGAAAGTGTGAATTACTCTCAGTGTCATGTAAAGGGAGGTAGACCTAAATAGACACCTAACTGAGGAGCCTTAATTGCATAAACGTGTTTAAACAACAGAGCTACTGTAATCTGTTAATCAAATTTATGCAACTGGATGGCAGGAAGGAGCTAAAAGACCAATGGGAGCTATCACACCTGTTGAAAGGGTTGTGTTGCCAATGTATCTCCATCCATGATTGTACATCTCTAAGACAGCTCACTGGAGCCTGTATAGAAGCGTGGCTATTTATTTATAAATATGACCTTGTTGTAGATAAGAAATGCAAAGGCATGAAAGGATATGTTGTGCTTTTTAAAGCTGCGTTTCTTTTCCATTCACCACTTTTTAATCTCCATGTGTTTATACACGACTCTGTATTTAATCATGAGTTGTTGTTATTATTCTCTGGCTCTCTTCCACAGCATGTCTTTCGTCCTGTCTCCCTCCCCCTCGTCTGCCGGAGGTTTTTTTCCTGTTAAAGTGGAGTTTTTCCTTCCCACTGTCGCCAAGTGCTTGCTCATGGGGTCGTTTTGACTGTTGGGTTTTCTGTGTAATTATTGCATGGTTTCTACTCTACCATATAAAGCACCTTGAGATGACTGTTATGATTTGGTGCTATATAAATAAAATTTAATTGAATTGAACCCCAAGGGAAGCAGTATGAGGTCAGCTACGATCAGAGTACATAAATTTTATCATCAGAAGGTCAATCCGAGGCTCTGTGCAGATATTTGTGACATGCGTCTTCCAAAGAGGCTAGAAAACAGTATATTGAAAACAACTCTCAACCACTCTCCATGTGCATGTCCACAAGAGAGTATAATCCCAGTCTAAGACAGGCTTTGGTTAAAGTGGCAGAGGGAGTTTTCTACTAAGTGCAGAGCTAAAGGTATGATCCTTGGCCCCTCCACATTTAATACGTCCTTAAGAAAGACTGCACTTTAAGTTGCTCCTGAAATAAGGAGAGCACCATTCATGGCAGCTCCACCACCTTTGGTGCACCAGTGTGTTTTTGAATGGGTGAATGAGAATCACATGGACCCAAGATTAAAAGACATTATGCAAGTGCAGACCATTTGGCAGTTTGTTTAAGAATAAACATAAAGTAGTGATGAAAACAGGGACAAGCAAACACTTTAAAAATGTACACAAACCTTGACTGGTTCTAGGAAACAAATGAGTTTCTTGCATGGCGTTAGAGCAGAAAGACAAAAGCATGCCATACTAAGAACTAAAAAACTCTGGTTGAAGCAAAGTAAAAACAGATGGAGGTGGAAGAATGCACAGGCCCCAAGACAGACCCGAGGCTAGGATAAGAGTGGCATCAGGCTCAAAAGTAGGCGAGAAAAATCAGGAAAAAAAGTGGAAATTTGGACGTTGCTCTGACCCCTAAATCCATATTTTATGAGCAATGCTGTTTCTTCAAATCAAAGTAGCACAGCGAAATGGTTTCCCCCAAAAGCGCAAAATGCAAAACATGTTAAACTTCTGAAACTTCTGAAAGTGTTATTCTGTAAATGTTTCAACTAAGGAATGAAATGACTGCAAAGATATTAAAATGCTTAAACATTTTATTTCCACAGTTTTGCTGTTGTGAATTTGCAACGGCCTGATTTGGTCGCACATCATAACAGCAACTTTTTAAAAAAATTAATAGATCTTTTTTAATAAAAAGTCAGCCATACCCTCTGTTAACACTCAAACTATTCTTGAAACATAATTTTGCTTCTACTGCAAATTAATGGAAGATAATAATAATTTTAATTTCCTTATCAAACAAGAATTTCTCCACTCCATTATCATCCAGGTTTGATCGAACTAGCCGGGGCGTATTTAAATTTGATCTATGCCTTGAGTGAACTGATGCCACGTTTAAGAAAAAAAAGAGGATATTGAATCTCATCCTTGTGTTGTGCAAAGGTGAGCATATGTGTGCATGAAGGAAATGAGAGAGTAAGTGAGGCAGTGCCAGCTAAAAAGACCCACATTTATCATCCAAAGCCAAGATTTACAGTCAGGGGACAAGTGCTGACCAAATGGCCAATCAGCTACTCAGCCTGAACCCACTAAAAAAAGGCAAAGTGTGCCTGAAAAACACAGTACAGTATATCACTCACTCTGAATAAATGCATTGGTGAACATGTGAGCGTTAGCCTTGTGGAATCTATTAGCAGTGGTGGTAAATCCAAGGCATGTGGCCGCAGCCACAGCTGATAACCAACAGCTGATATCTAGAGGGCTTCCTTGCCACTCTCTGACTGTGTGTGTGACTCAGCACAGGACAAGTGGGCTAGCAAGTTCCTAAATGAACAGCGCAAACATGCAACGCAACACTCCTGCTGACATAGTCAGTGAACAATAAGGGTGGCTAGCAAAGCTATGGAGGTCTCCATCTGCTGCTTTCGCCTGCCCACACACACTAACGATAAATCCCCCCAGGCCGAGTCTAAAAATAATCCAGAGCACAGTCATAAATCAGTGTAACAGAAAACATATAACTTGTACATACATGTGTGTGCATCTCAAGTCTGATCATCTTACCAGAATGTAGGACAAAAACATCAACAGAGCCCATAAGATGTGCAACACATTCTGGGCCACAGGAAAAGTCCTCTGTGAGCGTGACATTGGTCCAGATCTGTAATGTGAAAGCCTAAGTCTCTTGTGCATTCCCTGTGTGTCTGTCATGCACATGTGATTCCTATTCTTCCGATCTTCTGCATTTAGCCTACAACTTCCCAGCTGTCCCATGTCCCACTTCCCTTATTTGACCCAAAATGTTGTTTTGAGCTTTATGTATAAATCTGAATTATTCAGACATCTAGGGCATACATACTCAAGGAAATGCTGAAAAAAGTGCTGAAAAGCAGAAGAGTGTGTGGGGATATTTTAACAGAGCCTAGTACAGTAAGAAAAACTTCAGCCTGTCATTTTTGCTATTTTGCACTTACTTTAATTGCAAGTTAATTACCAGCAAAGCTCTTGTAGTAGCTGATGCAGGGATTTGTTGTTAGCTACAACACTACAGCTTTCCAAACTAAAGAAACAGAAGAAAAATCTAAATTTGTATTTAGGGGCAACAGGACTAGTTTCCTACTCCAGAAAATGTCTTGGTCATGAGCAATGGTTGGAATTTTACCTGGTACTATCATACATTTGGGTTTGAAATCTTCTGTCACGATAATTACATCTGATTACATGCAGTTTAAAGTTATTTACATAACAGACATTCACAACTACAGCCCCTGTAACATAACAATACTGCGTTTTCCTACAGTGTGACACTCAGGTCAGCTGAGGAGCATGCGATGAGCAGGAAAGATGTGCCTGTGTGTATTCTAGTTGACAGCTGTCTGAGTTGATAATAATTAAATAGAAATTTGGCTAATGGTCAACACTGGGAGGGCAGAAGAAATGTAGGGCAGGATTTGGCTTGTGCACACGTGAGCATGTTTGAGAATTTGTACAGCAGGCGCTCAGGCTGTCACACTGTAGGGCAGTAGGGCACTATGTGAAAACTGGAGAGGAGAATCATATTGGCTCCAATCACCTCAGAGAGAAAGGACCTGATTTCTATGCTGAGGAGTGCAAACGCAATCATTCTCCGGCAATAACTGGCAATAGTAGCAAGTTATTCCCTCATCTCAGTGCACCAGAAATAGTTACGCATGCTAAAAATAATTTTCCTTCTCTTGCATTCGTTTTGATTTCTGTCACAATGGCCTTATGGTCTTTTGCAATAGTGTGCATTTCTTTACAAGTTCTGTTTCTCATAACGATCGGTGTTTATTTTATAGCCATCAGCTGGAGAGCCGAGAGGGAAACATTTCACTCTAAACTAGCTTAGCTTATGTCTGCATACTCAGACACAAACCAAGTTATTTAGAAGACTAATTAATCGGTGCAAACTAACTCCTTTTTATCTGTATTTTGTTTTATTAATGCTTGTCTTTAGCAGCTTTGATCCTTTGCCACCTAAGCCAACAGAACACAGAACACCATATACCATACAGTATATAACACCATATATTGCAACATCCCATCGCACATGAAGAAACAGAACTGTTCATTCTACACTCCCCCTTCAAGTTTCTTCGTTGTGTGTGTGTGTGTGTGTGTGTGTGTGTGTGTGTGTGTGTGTGTGTGTGTGTGTGTGTGTGTGTAGAGGCAGGCTACAAATGCACACACACACTGAACAAGGCCAGGAGAGAATGAATATCTGAAATACTTCCAATATATTATATGTTGCCTAATCCAGAAGGCCACAGCTGCTAAGCAAGCATTTAAATTCATCCTCTGCAGAGGCATCAACAGTGGATAAAGGAAGAATTAAATGAAAGGGTGCACTGCATCATGTGCTACGTGCAAATAGTAAACTGAAATGGATACATTAAATAAATCATCATCAATTCACTTAGACCCACCTACAGCGTGAGGAGGAGCAGTTCTCCTCTCCGTATCTTCTTCTTTTGCTGATTTTATCATGACCATCCCCTCTGGATCTGTCTCTATCCTTGTTATGCTTTTCCCGCAATATGCAGCATTCCCAGGCCTTGGTAGCATCAATCACTCCAGGGGTAACGGTGACTCTCCCTGGGATTAAAGATTGATACTGCCATCAAAAAACAGAACCAAACCAGAAAGAAGATTTGGGAGGACGATTAACAGCTTCAGCTAACAGCTGCATTACTGTGTAATGTGTAATGTACTCAGTGTATACTGCTTTCAGCAAGTCTCTGTACTGAAAGCAGCCATCAACCTACTATAAATGTACACCAAGCTGTGTAAGAGGCCCATAGTTTTAAAGGCTAGATCACATACTTCATCTTAAGGAAGTTATTTCCAATACTCCAGAAAGGTGAGAAATATGAGCAAGAGAGCTTGACTTAAGGTAATTTTCAGAATGGTGGAGCACATGGAGACAGTACCTACAGAGGTTCTCAAAGACGGTGTAGTATACAGTAACTGGACTGAAACAGTTATCAATTAGGAAGAGAAATATGCATACTTGATGAACATGGAGATAGTGAAGTTGCTGGCCAGCCAAAGCCTTTAGAATTTCCACTGAAAGGGAAACATAAAGAAATATGATGTAAAAATTATGCATTTACATAAAATCTTTACAGATGATACAGTGTAAAAAGATTGGACACATTCAACAATATGTGAAGTACACATGCATTTTTTCCTTTCAAATTTCAGTTTACATAAATGGCATTAAAAGAGTTTCATGATAATACTGATGATTTTTTTAACAATACAAACTACTCTTACTGAGCAGAATTTAATAAAACATACAATAACTAGAAGTTGTTCTGAAAAAGAATCAGATACTTTACATACAGCATAAACACAGCCAGTATTTGAAAACTTAAATAGCAGTTCCAGCACTTCCTGCAGCCTGCACTGCTGAGTGTCAGCCCACTTTCTTTAATGTTTAAAGAATGTTAACGTGTTCTTAAAAAGGAAACAGCACGAGCAAAAAAAAAAATTTACAGATGAATCAGTGAATGAAAAAATAAAACAAGTGGGTCTGCAAAATGATCAAAGCACTTTTACAAATGCACAGCTGTGTTCTCCGAGTGTTTGAAGTGGCTGGCTCACTGTCAAAGCGCAGTGTGTGCTCGCCAACCCATGAGGAAAGGATGGAGGGCACATTACTGATACTATCTGAATCTTCTGTCCATCCACGTGGCCTGGACGCACTCGTGCTTCCAACTGAAAACTTCCGAGTGAGCCGAACGTGAACTTTGGTTTTTGTTTGAAGCTCGTCCAAATGAACACCTTTCCAACAGGTGCGAGACAAAATATGTTGCTTCATAAATCCAAAAGTGGAAAAAAATAATTCCATCACACAGGATTTTTATTTTTGGCCCAATATATGCAGAAGGTGAAAGAGCTATTTGTGAATGAATGAGTGAAAGCACGAGTCTGGTTCTGTGAGCATGTAACTGACAGTAAAGGCCTAAAATAATCTACACTGGAAGGGTTACAGTGCTGTGGTCGAGGAGTCTGACTGAATGAAGTCACAGATCTGTGATGAAACACTAGCTATGGATATGGCAAACATGCAAGAATTCAACCTGCCTTTCTAAATAAGGTTACTGATTTATTAAAAATCATAATATGCCCAGTTATTAATTTGTAAAAACTGCATGTTGAAAAATATTTTCACTAGAAAGTTTGGAAAGTGACTTGACAGATTATTGTTTGCAGTGTTATTTTAAGTTCATCTCCCTATAAAAGGCACATTTTCATGCCTTTATATTAAGATCAATGGTGTCATACCGTCACTATAAAGGAACAATATTGTGGAATTACCACAATCGAATTCAAATACTAAATAAGGGTTTTCTGGAGCCCTTCTGTCCTTTGGCCCACCGTGCAGCATGGGATGCCAAGGCCCGTATCATGCCAGAAATACCTGCTGTTCCTAATATCCCCAAGGGAAAGCTATCAACAGCAAAAGCAACAGTGAAACAGGGGCATGTGTGTGCTTTAAAACAGAGAAAAAGTTTAAAAGGAAATGATTCATAAAGTGTACAGGAGATGGCTGGCAGAGTTCAGAGGAACAGTAAGTCCCTGAAGGATGTGAGGATTTGGCAGATGGACTGAGATGTGAGAAAAACCATCTTTATGGACAAAGTACTGAGCGAATTTAGGCACACATTCGACACAGCAAATTAGGAGAAAGGGGGAAAGTAGGAATGAGAAAAAAGAAAAAAAGATGAAGGGACAGGAAGCTGGTGAGACAGACAAACGGAGCTGGACTGAGGAAGGCTGGATACAGACAACATCCAAGTGAAACAAGCAGAGCAGCAAACAAAACTGGAGTAGGGCTGCATTCATTAATGTGTAAGGAAATGTAAGAGAGCCTCGAGTACAACGTGGCCCACTTGTGATCTAAGTTGTGTAAATTACTGCTCAAATGTGGGAGTTTGCAGACAGGTTGTGACACAGATCGGAAGAGCGGAGTGGGGAGGGGGGATGCCTGGGATACTGATAAACAGGAGACTGGAGGCACAAACAAGTTTGCTATCTTGCTCTCTACCTTATTTGGCCATTGATTCAGCTGGAAGTTTAGCAGGAGTGCACAGTGTGCAGCAATACAGCCTCAATACAATTTGCCCTTTGCTGTCAAATGAGAGACACCTGCTCGGGCTCAGTTAGGCAGCAGCATTTTTATTTTAACTCTTGACACTAACACTAAATTAATGAGTTCTCGTCCAGTCTAATGGGAACATTTTTCTTCTCACACTTCCTAAATTTGTTTCTTACCTTTTCCTGCACCTGAGACACCTGAGACAAGCCTCATTACAGACTTTTACTTTTCCCCCTCACACAGTGACTTCCAATTCGTCCACAGCAGTCATCACATACAGAGCTGACGTACCACACACCCACAAACACTTACATATATTATTGCGCTCACCTTACCAAAGTAGTAGTAGGAGAGGGAGGTTTGGGTCCTAAGTGGTAAAACAAAGCTGTGTGGAAAAATGAAAAGGTTATGATTATTGAGTCGGGTTGAGTCACAATATCTAAATACATTAGTATTAGTACCACTGACTTCTCCGTTGTCACAATTCATGAAATGCTGCATTCCATTAATAAGTCATCTATTGTTCCCTTCACTAGTACAAAACCTTTAATACCTGCAGCCTGCCTCTAATGTTGTTCAGACACTTTTAACTCAACTCAGCTTGGTCCTGAATGCAGACAAATTGATGTTATTTTTAAATGGTAGAGCTGCCAACTACTCTTTTCAGCTGGAAATGTGAGACAGAACTGTAGAGGCTGAAATTAAAATGTTCAAATCATCATTACAGAGTTAACGCTGAAAAGCTCGTCTCCAAGCGGAAACTCAAATCAGATGGGAAAACACTTGGTCTCTGCATTTTTTTTCCTGCTTTAATGAAGAAAAAAATATATATATACTTATACATGAAAATCCATGCAAAAAATCAACATATGAAAGGTTATTAGCATCAACAATTTAGAAGGTTTAGAATACAATGATAGATGCAAATGTTGTCCAACACAGAGCAAATATTTCAATCCAATGGATGCACACATGGGCCAAAGCTACACTTCAAATGTGGGACGATGTGTTATTATTAATATGGGAACAAATAACAGAAACAAGGCAAAAGCTGAAAAACATCACCCATTACCAGCAACATACACTTATAATTTATGGTGCTGCACCTTTTAATGTCGAGAAATTAGATCAGCCTCAAAAATGTCAGTGCAACAAAATGTACCGAGTGCTACTTGCCTTTTCCTCCATCAGTAAAACAGAGCAAGTCAAATGCTTGAGTGCACACTTAATGAACCCACTTGTTATAATGCTCAAATCTTACATGACCAAGCTACACAATCAGCTCACACACTTAGTCCGCAGTGCATACACACAAACACACAAAGAGAGATTCCTTTGAAGAACTGAGGCATAAACACATTCACATCTGGATACCATCCCCTTCTCTTTTTTTTTTGTTAAAGACCCCTAACGTGAGAGTGGCTGGAAGCAGCTTGGTTGAAACAGGAGGAAGAATAATATGAGCTGCTATGTGTGCCGTACATATGAGCTGCCTGAATTTGAAAAGAGCATCAAGCTCCCCTCCTTTATGAATATATATAAAACATCTTCTTTCACTTTCAAATACAAGCCCCACAGTGTTGAGATGGCCTGAAGTGCTCCTAAAGGACTGAGGCCTTTGATACCTTAGACACCAGGACACCCAAAGTAAAGAGCAGAGTTTAACACGAGCATCATACAACTTGTCAAAACCCAAGCCAGCAAAGTCAGAGTGTAGCCTGGAGGTTCTTCAGGCAATTCCCTTCAACAAAGCAAGCCAAAAGACAATGATGTGACTAATCAGGAGCATGAAGTGTGCTGCATGCAAACAAACACCTGAGACAAGGACTCATCATTGCAAACAGATGAAATCACTGCACGAGACATCACCAAGAGTTTGTAGAATTAATTTTTGCACCAAAAAAAAAAAAGTCTATTAAAGTAGATTTTAAATGTGACTATGAGGAATCGTAACTGTGTTCTAGGAATGCTGTGTCGTGCATACACCATGCTCAAATGGACACAAAGTACATACTAGCTTGGCCATAAACATGCTATCAAGGTTAGCGTGCTTAGCGTGAGTGAGTAATTGTTTTTACCTGTGGTGATCTCCAGTGAGTGTTTGATGGAGACTGGAGTTACATGCTTGGCAGCATATGAGAGAGCAAATGGCTGAGGGCTAATTGCTTCTGATTGTTTTTGCATGGTTTTGTGTCTGTTAGTGCTTCACAGAGCTACAGGCTGCAGTGTTTTAGATGTAGTTGATATTTCACATGGGACAACTGGCTGCTGTTCTGCACTGCAGCAGGGGCCTGAGTGATCTTTGCTAGGTTAAAGGCTACTGTCTCTCACACTCTCAGACTATAAGGACAGGTGTGTAATTCTTCTTGCAGTGACAGGATCCTGTCATTATGCGGTCACTTGCAAAAAGCATGCCTATCAGCTAACATTCTCCACTCCAAAACTTCTAAATGAATAGTGGGCACAGACTTTTTATGTACTGAATAAAAAAAAAAACTTCTTGCCCACAGTTGTAATGTTGCTCTTTTCAATTCAAAGATTTCTGTAAAGATAAGAGCCGTTGAGGTCAGGACTGCATACTGATTGCTCTCATAACACGGCATTTGTTTATGGTATGGTCAATTCAAAGACAAGTCACATGCAAGCTCTGTTGCTACAATGATTATAGTGAGCCACTAACCAGCTGTATGGAACACCAGCTCCAGTGCACAGCAGCAGGCAGGCTCACCTTCACTGTGTGCTGGGCTGCACTGATAGATGACACAAGTATAACCCTGTAATGACACAGTTCCACTCCAAAATTTGCACCAATGAAAAAACACTTGGCATCTAATGTGACCTTACTGTAAAACAAACCAAAAATTAAAGCAGCCCTTTCTTTTCCTCTGCCCTGTTCCCCACAGTTGGGTCTGTTCAGCACTTTTCCCGTGCCTCAATCTGCAGACCCAGCAACTTTTTTTCTCTTCTATTTTTTTTAACCAGGGGCTATTTTTATCATGCTACACATTTGCCTCACACGAGGAGGCAGGGCTTATAACCTAAAGAAAAGGGAGTGACTTACTGTACATTAAAGCTATGCATATACTCTTCAAAGCTGGTGCCAGCAGGATGTTTGAATTTTGCTTGTATTAGCGGCTCTGGCACAGGTTTTGCTGTGCAGCGTGGGGCTCACAGGGTAAGGGGCAAGAAGGGGGCCTAAGTCTGCATTTCTATTTCAGAGCCTTTGAAGATAAAGATATGGCATGTGCTCAGCTGTGTGCTTTGCTAGGGAGCCTTCCTGGATTTCGATTTGATTCACTACAAAGACTAAGAGGAAGTCTAAAGACCGACGGACTCCCACCTGGACAGCACTAGACACCTGGCTGCAGGAAGAGATATATCTATACAATGCCAAACACATGCAGGCAGGCACACACACATATACGTGTATACACACACTCACAAATGTTCACCTCTGTCCTTCAACGCCACGGGATAATTTATTATGACACGTGTTGCAGCTTCACAAACACGTGGTCTGATTGCTATTAGTCGTTTGTGCAGCTGCATGATGCATGATGTGTCCAGCAGAGGGTTCTCCTCGGGCCCCTCTCTCCTGAAAATCTCAGTATTCAATCTAAACATTCTCCCCCAAATTCCTCAATTATAACTCATGTGTTCATAATCATCAAGTCATATGAAAAGAAATATACCTTTATCAAATTGTTTTGGAGATACAGTGATAAGCTTTAAGATTAATGAGTGTTTGTAGTGGCAGAGTGACTTACATGTTGGAGGAATAAGTTCAAAGAGATGGTTCAGATTGCCTGGAGGTGGCAGCTGGTGAGAATTGTCCTTATCATTGTCCTCACAAAACACCTAAAAAGTAAACATACATTTTAATAATAATTATCATTTTTATGCCAGTCAATATCTTTTTTTTTATTCCAATAATAAAAAATGCCCATAAAAATGACAGCAAACAAATGGGAAGAACACAAATTATAGATAATACAGTTGCAGGATGAAGCTTTAGATTAATGTAAAAACCCTTTTGACATAGTAGAATTTTTATAATTAGGTCTCATCAAAAACAAGGCCAAAGGAAAATAGTAAATTAAAAAATAAATAATTAGAAAAAAAAGCAAAAAATATTCATAACACATGTTTCTATTTGTTTACCGTTTGCTGACTTACAACAACATGAGCAGTCTCTAATTCTTATAGTAGTTTCATTCTCATGGTCAGAGACAGAATATCAACCAAAAATCCAGAAAAAATGCACTACACACAGTTGTTTTGCATATCACTGAGTGACATAAGCATTTAATCCTCTACAGCCCAGCCAGAATTCTGCTTCCCACAGATTGGCTGAGTGTCCATGTGGCACAATTCCAACCCCACCACCACCACCACCACAGGTAAAACCAAAGAGCTGTCACAGGAAGTCAGGGACACGACTGAAGATGTGCACAAAGCTGGAATGTGCGAAGAGACCAACAGCAGGAAGCTTAGTGAGAAGGTGACAACTGTTGTTGCGGTTATTCGAAAATGAAAGAAACATAAAATGACCATCAATCACCCTCAGTCATGAGCGTGCACGGGGTGAGGTGAGGATGACCACGAGAACGGTGGTGGATCAGCCCAAAGCTGCAGTCCATGGGAGGAGCTTGTTAATGACCTGAAGTCAGTTGGGGCTACAGTCACCAAGACCACTATTGTTAATACACTACACCATAATGGATTGAAATCACATGCACAGCCCCGTCTCAAGGTTGCCTCTCTGGCATCAAGCACGGAGGTGGAAACATTATTCTGTCTCTGTCCATTAAAATTAAACTACCATAAAAATTAGAAACTGCTCATATCTTAATAAGTCAGCAAACATACAGCCATGTACTATAAAATCTTGGACAAGAACCTTCTTTCTCAGCCAGAACACTAGAGATGGGTTTTCCAGCATGATAATGACCCAAAATATATCACCAAGGCAACAAAGGGTTGGGTAAAGAAGAAGCACGTTCAGGTCATGGAGCAGCCTAGCCAGTCTCCAGATCTCAATCCTATAGAAAATCTGTGGAGGGAGCTGAAGCTTTGAGTTGCTAAGCATGAGCCCAGAAACCTAAAGGATTTAGAGAGTTTCTGTTTCTGTGCAAACCTGCTGCAAACTGCTGTGCTTGCCAGCAAGGATTTCTCCACCAAGAACTAAGTCATGTTTTGCCTGAGAACCAAATACTTATTTCACTCAATAACATGCAAATAAATGTAAAACTTTTCTGGATTTTTGGTTCTGTCTCTCTGCATTAATACAAAACAACTACAGGGTGTCGGGGTGGCTCAGTGGCTGAAGCAGGCAGCCATGCATATACCACATGAGAGACATCCCAACCTGAGGCACTTCCCTGTGTGTTTTCCCCTTTCCTGTCTATCTTCACTATTCAACAAAGGCAAAAAATATCTTTAAAAACATGAAACTACCATTAAGAAAGAGCCTCTTTGTAAGTGAGAAAGCTTACAAATTCAGCAGAGGAACAAATAATTACTTCCCACACTGCCTCTCCAATTTCAAAGAACCTCTGAATGCAGTCTAGAAGTAGATTATTTTTACTTTATACAATAACAGAGCAATGTTAAAATCAAGTATATCATAACATTTTGAGGCCTGTAGCTTAATAAATAGTCTCTTGGTTGCTTCATGATAATAGATTTTATGAACAGCTTCAGAGACTTTGTCTTTGCCACTGCATTAAACCCATACTAACACACTACCTGAGTATTGCTGCCTCCATCATTAAGACACTGGTGCCTTTCCTGTCTGCTGGACTCAGGTTGTCCTCCAATAAAATCATCCGTAGGATCAGACTCTCTGTTGATGAGGTAATACGATAAACAGTCTGCAAATACACATTTGTGTAACGTTTTGATATTGTCCCAAAAAAAGGCACATAAGGATTCTTGAACATAAATCCTGTTCATGTGCACATGTGGTACATTTATACAACATTTTTAAAAACGGGGCATTAATTTATCCTAATGTCACTTTGAATGTCCTTACTTAAACCCCGTGCAGATCCATTAACGCATTAAACCTCCTTATCTGGGTCATCTTGCCTTCTTCACAAAACAGCCCTTTACAGCCCTAAACCCTCCTACACTCACGCCGCGTGAGCTCACACACACACACACACACACACACACACGTACACACACACAACTGGGATGTTAACCCGCTTCTGTCAAAAGGCCTTCATCAACAGCAGAGGAAAACATACATAAAAAAGTAATAACGCCTACATTTAATGACAACGCAATAGGGAAGCGCCTGCAGCTGCTTAATGTCTCTTTGCTCCAGATCCGAGAACACAAACACTTTTAACCTGAGAGGCACAAAAACAAACCCAAATCTTCACTATTTTATCATGTAACACACTTAAAATGAAGCACTTGTGTACTGTACCATGTGAGGCAACCCCAGTTTAGAAGATACTCCAATTACCAGACATAACAGTGACTTCCTTAAGCAAGCAGTAGACTCTCAGAGAATAGGCTGTATGAAAGCCACAATTAACACATCATCTATTAGATTAGATACAGTTCATGTGTTTGGCTCCAGCATGCTATGATATAACTTCCTTGGTCCACTCTGATGCAGCCCTGTCACATGGTGAGAGAGAGAAATGACGCATATACCGTACGACTCAGATCCGTGACCTCCTCTAAGGGTAACCTTGCCGGTGGGGAAAACAGCATCAAGTAGGACGGATCTTTAATTGGATGACCATTTCTGTCAGTCACAGATAATAGTCAGGGGCAGCCGACAGACATCTTAATCACTATTAAAGTGAATGACTGGGAAGAGCAGGAAGAGAAGCTGCTCTGAATGGGAAAATTTCACTCAAAGGCAGAAAATACATTTTCATAAATAGAATCAAATTGATTGTGAGTGAATGCTACTTTCTAGTATTAAAAGAATAGGGCCCTCATGAGTGTGTGCACAATGGTGAATGACGATGCACTTAAGCACGATCGATCTGTATAGTAAAAGCAATGCGTGTGTTTTACCCTCTTTGATGGAGATCTGCGCTTTCTGTAATTTCAGACCTTTTGATAAACAAAACGTATGTTGGGCTTGAAAAAAATGAAACCCAGATTAACAAGACTTGATAAAACTTATAAATAAAATCTGTGTAATAGTGCACCAGAAATATCTCTTTGCAGGAAAACACACTTGTGTGCACATAAAGCATTTGGTACTGGGTTGTTAAGCACATCAGGCACAATCTAAACCACAGTTATGTTTAATAAATTGGTCACTGCACTCACAAAAAGTGACGTCAAAGCACCGAAGCTTTTATATTTGTGCTTGTCTGCTTTGTACTCACTACAGTCTTTTCCTGCAGTGAGTCACGGCTGAGAAAAACACCAATGGAATAGCAATAAAAGAGGCAATTTACTGAAAGCTCAAAATCTCATCTATCCTTTGTCTCCATCCACAAATTCTGAGTCATGTAGAAAACCAGTGCTCCCACACTGACGGCTGCCACCTCCGGGTCATCCAGTTTGCTAATGTACAAGCAGTGCCTCAATCATCTACATTATCAAAAGAACAGTGTACAGCAAACTGAGATGCTATTAGTCTAAATCTATTCTATAATTCATCTATTTAACACACTACATTTTAGTGAATTTCTACGACAAGTAACAAGAACTACAGCTGTTGTAAATGTTGGAGCAAAGACTGCATTATTTACAGCTGTGACAAGACTTTTGCACAAGCTACTGTATGATTAAGTGGTGCCACACTGTTGTTGGTAGATAAATCTCAAATGTATGAAATGTTTAAAAAAGAAAGAAAAAGAACGGCTAAAAGGCCGCAAAACAAGCATTAACCTTCGACGAAATCTCGCCTCAGGCTTAAACAGATGAGCATAAGTCTGTGTTTACCTCAACATTTTGCAGTCCCTTGCCAAAACAACCCTAATATGCTGAGCCCATCTTAGGATCACAGAAAACAGATGGCATCAGGCAGATAGTTGTCATGCCACAAACAAACAGAAACAACCAGCTGCCAGCTTCTTCTGGCTCTGAGCACAGAGCTGCAGCACGGGGATGGGACAGAGGATGTAGCACCGAGGACACAAATGTAACAATAAGGAGACATACAGTATTACTGACCTGAGAGCTGGAATAGATGCTCTGCCTGAGGAAGAATACGCACAAGAAGTCCCCTCTTCTCCATATCGAGCGTGCCTCTTCTGGAATAACAAGTTCTCAATTTTCATTCAGATTTATTTTTGGGTGCCTTAAAAATAAGACCAAAGACTAAATCACCATTTATCAATCATCATCGTCTTACCTTGTTTTTAGCCTTTAGTTTGATTTTCACTCTGCGGAGTTCTGCCTGTTTCCTGGAATAAGCATTCCAGCTTTTTTCATCAAAACCGTAGTTAAAATAATCTGCGATGTCAGCACCTAAAATGAAAACACAACATGGTAATGACTGGATCTGAATGTGGTTGGTGAACGCATACATGTATTCCATCTGCGTGTCGGCTGAAAGACCAGCACCTACCAGCTCGTCTCCATGGCTTTTCCTCTAAAACCTCTATATTCTGCTTCTTGTCTTCATTTCCTTGGATATTTTCTAACTCTATGTCCTCTGTAGTACCTGTATATTATTTAATGGCAGACATAATTGCATTAAGTCATGTTTTTAATCATAAAGACATGAAAGCTGATTTTCAGTAATGAAGGTGCCATTCTCACTGTACATGAACATGTTTGAAATGACTGAAAGTGCACTTTTTAAAGGTCAAATACAAATTAAAACTCATATGTGAATTTTTTATTTATTTATTTTAAGGTTCAGTAACACTCTATTTAAAAATTTTTGAATTGTTTCAAGGTTGCCGAGCTCCTACTCACCACCTGCTCGCTGTGTCCTCCTAAGGTGTTCAGCTGTTTGCTCAGAGCTGCAAGGCATTAGGAGGCGCTCACATCATCGCCACTGTTATCACCATCATTCTGACAGTAACTATAACTCTGAGAAGCATCTCTGTTTGCTGTGCTGCTGACTTTATTTCAAATGGCACCATTTACAAGACCAACACACCGTAAAAACTAGGAAAGTATCTCAAAGGTATATTTTGGCAGATTATGCCTAACAGCCAGAAAAACATAATAAAAAGCTGAAAGATTCAACATTATGTTGTCTCAAGGTGGATGGGAAACTCACCTGCTCAGCTGCATTGTTGTGCAAAAATAACTGTATTCGTCACCAGCATCATCGTCGCTGTCTTTGTCGTCTTGGCTTTAAAATTGTCCCATAAACAAAAGAAATGCGATGAAAATAATAATGATCAAAGTAGAGAATCATTTCCATTCAGACAGAATCTTTACAGAATGCTTTTACGTTATTGTTAAAACACTAAACATAATGTTTTTGTTGTTGGTCGCTCGGCAACAGAAAGACTGTCGTTCTTTAAATTGCTTGAATGATTTCAATCACAAATTCCCAATAAAAAAAAAGCTAAACTATCCTACACAAAAAAAAACAAAAAAGCAAGACTGTTGAAGTTACAATAACTAACTGCAATTGGCGTGTTATGCTACATTTATTCTGATGCATAAAGGCTGGCGAAAACATACCACAGACATTGCCAGGGCTGCAGCTGTATGAGTGCTTACATCCACATTTCCCAGCTCACAAACAAACAAACAAACACTGCTCGCCTGGCAGCAGATTTAATGAGCATCAAATTCTTCTTAATGCTCGACATGACTGGCTGCACATTTTGGGCAGCACACAAGGTGCTGTCACACGTACTGTGTGACTGTAATGTCATTATCATCCTCTGAAAACTGTATTATACCTGAACGCTTCGTTAGTGTAACGCAGCTGGAAATGCTTGGAAACGAGCGTGCCGTTTGTTTTCTGCTCACTGCACTTTATGGCCTCTCAGATGTGTGTTTAACTCTTTGACACAGATCACAACAATATAATTATATGATAGATAAAATATGATTTTCATTTTTTTTGTATTCATTTTGTAATTTCTTTTGTTGTTATTTGTTTAAATTGAGCTACACAACCGTTCATGTATTTCCCCCCTAAAGTCTAGATTTTATTTTTATAAAGTATTCACTTGTTTAGACCTTTTAATTTAGTTTTAGTTTTAACTATAATAACCTCGCATTATAGTTTTATTTTAGATAAACAGTGAACAAGTTTGAATAAAGGACATCAAATCCTATTTTAGGTAAGATAAAGTACTGTGCCGAAGTTCTTGAGCCACCCCTCATTTCTTCATACTCTGCTCCCAAGCAGCCAGACGTCCTTGTAATTTTTTTAAGTGGTCTTGGCAAAAGCTCTCCAGGTTTCCTCAAGGTCTTTCAAGTTTTTGATTTTTCCCCTGGACTTAGGCAGCCAGGTCCTTGTAGCTGACCATTTACAGAGGAATGTTTTTTTGTTTTGTTTTTTAAGCCACTTAACAGTGACCTATGAATCTTTCAAGACTAAAAAAGACACTTAACTCAAGGGATGTACCCATGATGTGTCTATACATACCACAACCTAATCAAGAACCAATCAAGAAGTTTTAAATTGTATCATCAAGCACTTCAGTACTAGCAGCCGGTCTCAAAAACATATTTTTCCATTTCTTCTTGATGGTCATACACAGGCAGAAAATGGTGTTTTTGCAGCGTGACTTCCAAACTATTAGCATTAAATGTGGCGAATCTTAGCAAGATATGTCCTTAAAAACGTGAGAAAACCAGACAAGTGGTGGACAAAATAAGAAGTGGCAAGACTAAAAATTATCACAATAGATGAACAGCATCTAAAAGTCATGTCCTTAAGAAATGGGGAAAAAAATCCAGCAAAGGCCTGACACAGGACATACAGTATCTGCCCCTTCAGCTGACACTGATGGCATCCATCTACTGTTTAGCAAAACCTTGTCAGAGGGGCTTTGTGGAAGAGTGGCTGTCAAGCCATTCATAAGGAAGGGAAACTGGGAGGAAAGGCTGAGGGATGCTAAATTACACAAGAACTGTATTAATCTGTAAAACACGGTCAATGCTCTGTTCTGGTTTGGTGCTGCATTTCAGTCAGTGATCGTATCTGACAGAACTGATAGAATTATGAATGCAGAAAAGTACCATTAGACTTTGATCCACCACGTAATACTATCTGGAAAGCAACTGTTTGGCATTGTCTTCATTTTTCAGCATGACAATGATTCCAAACACACTGGCAATCCAGTACAAGGACACCTGAATAGGAAAAAGACACAATTGAACACTATGAGTCACAGATTTGTCTGCCCACACCCCAGATCTCAACGTTATTGAAGCAATATGAGATCATCTTTTAAGAGATTGGAACAAATGGTGCCCAACATCCAAAGAAGAGCTTTGAATGTCCTTCAAGAAGCCTGGAGAACGATTCCTGAACACTGCCCAAAGAAATTACAAGACCGCTTGCCTCTAAGAATTCAGGTTGTGCTGAGGAATAAAGCTGGTCATATTGACTTTCAACCTCATTAAAATTATGCAAACTGTTTTTGACATATATAGTATACTTTCATGTGCATTTGCACCCTTCAATAAATCACTGCATGTATTTCCCCTTTTCCTAGCAAAATAAAGAAATGTGGAGTGGCTCAAGAGATTTGCATGATACTATTCATGTATGATATATATATTACATGTATTACTCAATGTCATCATTTGTTTGTAGCAATGGGAAGGAAAACAATGACTGTAAAAGACTGTAAATGTGTACACCATTTTATTTAAAACTATTGACTACATACCTGAATGGGATTTCTTCCCTTTGTATCTCTTCTCTGTCGTCTGTGGTGTCCATGTCGTCTACTGCTAAAACAAGAAATCCAAAGACAGAATCAAGTCAAACTAAGTGGCTTAATTTTTACATCATCTTCAGGATGGAGTAGGCCTACCAGCAGTAGTGAACGTCTCTCAGCTAAGGTTTTTCTGTGGAAAACAGAAGACACTGCCGGCCTCTTTAAATTTAGCTATCTGTATTTTTCCGTCAAACTTTGGAGGAAGTCGTTTAATGTAGGTACTTTTAAACAAATAACAAGAACTCACAAATATAAACAATTAACATTTTGAGGGGTTAATCAGTGTGCCAAATAACATTTTCATTCGAGGTGTTTCTATGGAAACAGCCGAAGTCAAAAACCGTTTTCCTAAACTCAGCTTGGGAAAACGGTTTAAAACTGTTTAAAACTGCAATTAGACAAACTTACATTTTAATAAAATTAATTTGGGGGATTAAACTTACTTGTTGTATTCTTTAATGTTTTTTCCCTCGCCTTTTCAGCTCCGGTTGTTGTTAAATTATGGTAATAAAGTCTAAGGTTATCGCTTACTTACTTTAACGGTTAATTCTCGGGATGCCTGCTATTGCCATAACGACGACGTTTGGGTGACGTCTTTAAGCTGCGCGGAATATTGCCACGTCACCTTTAAGAGACTCGTGTTTTGTTTTGTGGGAGCTACTTTAGCTGAAATTTCCAATGTGCTTTTGATTTCGTTGAATTTATCTAATACGCGCAAGTGTGAAAATGTTGGTGACCGAGGAGTTTACGCGGTTTCCCCTCCTGATGTGGGAAAAGGTGCTGTCAAAGGTAAAGAAAGCGGTTGTTTTCATGGATGACAAATGTACAGAGGCTCTGCACTGGAGTGGAGGAGCTGCCACTTTATTGGAGGCTGGAGCCCAAAATTTAAAGCCGTTTTCAAGCTTCGAAGCCTGCGGTGCCAACGAGCCCAAAGCCGTGTTTGTAGTGAGCACACTGCTGAAAGGGAGGACAGTCGACATCATTAAAGACATCATCTCCCTCAGTCACTTTCAGTACTGCGTTGTCTTCACCACCGTTGCTCACTCTGTGCACCTGCTCGCCAATAAAGTCACGACAGAAATGGAAGGAAACCCCGTGTTTGAGCAGTTTGAAGAAAAGTTGTGCGAGTGGATGGGAAACATGAACTACACTGCGGAAGTCATACACGTTCCAGTCGTCTTCGCCCCTGTGTCCCAGCAGTTGATACTCACACCCCCGTTTGCACACCTGTTCCCTCTGCTCTCGTCAGACCTGGAGACCATCAATGCAAAGCGACCAGAAAAGAAGAGATTTTCTAGCCTGACTGATATAGATATACACTGTCTTACTCCTGAACTGCAGATTGAAGTCAAATCCTTGGCTTCAGCATTAAATTCAATGTTTGAGACCACCGGTACCAGAGAGGAGAGCTTTTCTCTGGGTCCAATGAGCCGCATCATAGCAGGGGAACTGGCCAATC
The DNA here is from genome assembly GCA_015052665.1 of Apistogramma diplotaenia. Classification (NCBI taxonomy): domain Eukaryota; kingdom Metazoa; phylum Chordata; class Actinopteri; order Cichliformes; family Cichlidae; genus Apistogramma; species Apistogramma diplotaenia. Next base: position 5,124 of record VOQJ01044870.1, on the reverse strand, counting down.
ACCCACAAGCAAAAAACCGAAGAAAGACAGCCCCTAATAAAGCATCAATCATCTTTGTTGATCGAACAATGGATCTTACAGGTGAAGTTTCCGGCTATGTTGTGTTTGATTATTCTGCATGTTGCATAACCGTAATCACATCACAGTCAGAACCATGATCATGTCCATGGCTAACCAGTAACTGTACAGTACAAGGGTGGGCAGTTAATTTTACCAAGAGGACAAGAGGATGGATAAAATGCTTGTTTGAACAGAGTTTAGATATTGCAGGTCACATTTCCACTGTTCTCTTGTTGCCTCTTTACCTCCTCCTTAATAATATCAATCCTAAAATATAATAAAAGAATCCTCATAACAAATGTTTGCATGCTTTTCTCCCCAGCACAACCATTCAGGCCACCCACTATACCCAGTGGCCTGAATGCCCTGGAAATGTTACAAAGGGCTGCACCAAAAAGCTTCTAAAGAGATGAAATGAATATTAAGCAGAGATGAGTTCAGCTTATTCCTCCACAGCAGTCCCCGTTTCTCATGTGGCTCTTTTAATTAAATAATTTACAGGGGCTGTTGGTCATCACGGTGACAGCCTGGTGGAGAAGATTCTTACCGTGCTAAAACCCTTACCTGGTCATGTGACAGACGTGCAGGTGGACATGCTGGAGCTCACAAGTCTGCAGCAAACCCCTCACTCCAAGAATGTCCTGGCCCCTGGCTGTCTGGCACAGACTCAGTGAGTGTATTTGATTTATCTATTAATATATACATCTATTTAATACACCAAATGAAGTTATAATCCTCAACTGATATTTTTCAGCAGAGCTCGAGTTGGGTATGAATTCAATTGAAATCAAAGGCAGCTGATGTATCTCGAACAAAACAAACACATTAGGCTCATAAAGGTGATGTGGCAGTTGCTTGTTGCATCATAATAACCAGCTTGCTGGGAACAGCTGTTTTTATTAATGGACATTGTTATTAATGGCCAATCTAGACCTATGCTCCATGTAAATGATGTGCTAAATGACTACATGCTTTATGCCAGTTTTTATAATATTTGCAGAACTTTCTACACCTTCTATACATTACAAGCATGTCAGAACATATTAGATCTATGCTAAATGCATTTTAGAACATATTGAATATATACCCAGCAGTTTCAGCTTTAACAATAACTCTAAACTATATACACACACACCACATCAGAATCAGTCACTTTGATATTGCATTTGCTGTTTTATATGTTGTGATTATTTCATGATTAATTTCACCTACTTTCAGCCACTTAGCTTGCAAAAGGCAGTTTGCCCACTTCTGGTTGGGAATGACTTTATGCCCCAACTTTAAGGATCCACATGCAGAGTTGGAGATTGAGAGATGAACTGGTGTGGCTGTAGCAGTTCTTTGTAGAACAATAATAGTTAAGAATGAAGATAAAGTGTTGAGTTTACTGGTTGCTCTACATCCCTGCAGTGACCAGAGGAATAAGAAAGTAGATAGCAGCGGTCGAAATGAGCTTTATCTGATGCCTGTGTGTGCTCACCCTTAGTAGTAGAGTGAGCACTTCACTGTTTAGTTGCTGCATCCTTTTGATGTGGAGGCTGTTTTACTGAGCTGGTTTGAGCATCTAACCAGGATGACCCCTAGGTGATGTATCTCGGGCATGTTGAACCGGGATGAGATCCCGGTGCAGACCCAGCACATGCCTGTCATGTCTGTCCGCTGGCTTGGAACACTTCTGTGGCCAGGGAGAGTAAACAAAAAAAGTAGCCTTTCTTACTCTGAAAGCATATGGCTAGCCACTTAGAAGAGCAATTTTAATTAAAAATGATACCTCACAAATTAAGTTTATATCCTAGAAATAAGTTAAATTGGAAATATGTCTGGCTTTAAACCTGTCCACCAATTAGTGCCTTTTTGTGGAGTTTCCATGATCATTCTGTCTTGATGTGATTTTCCTCCCGGTGCTCCAGCTTCCTACCACAGTTTAGACATGCAGGCTGGATTGATTGGAGACTCTACACAATTATATCGTCTCTTGTTATATTACTGTCTTCTCTAAATTGGCAGTGACTAAAATGCCACCCAGAATGAGTTGAGTTAATAAAGAGCACTACAAATAATACATTAGCCACCTCCCCAAAGAATATTAATCCTAAATTATCTTCTGGCACAACCAGCCGGTACACCAAGTGGCCTGAACAGCATGTGGCCAACGTTATTGCTCGTAGTTGAGTGAAACCTGCCTCTGGTCTTGGCTCTGCACATGCACATGGGGCGGTACTGTTATACATGGCAAGGACTATTCCTAAATCATGTGTTCCATTCCGGATTTGCCCCTTTATGTGGTTGCAGAAGGAAAAGACTTTGACTGAGAAGAAGAGTTTAGTGGCTGGAGCTGTCATGCAGCATGTCTGACTGAAGCGAGTGGGTTTACACATGTACTGAATGCACCCGGGTCTGTTGTCAGCTTTATAATCAGTACTACTCTTAATAATCTGAGCACAACTGGGTAAGTTGGTCCCAGACGCAATCATTGTTCCTGATTCCTTCACCAAATATGACCAGACCCCGTAGCCATATCAGGCGGCAGTGGCTGTGGAGCATGCCTCTGATCAGGGCCAGTTGGATCAACAGGACGGTTATCTCTCAGCAGATGGCCCAGCTGAGCCTTATCACAGATGTTTAGGAGATTGAAGTGCTGCTCATGCAGAGCAATGGAGATGCCTAGAGTTCCCACTTTCTTTGATGGCCTTCAAGTGCCCGGCTCACCACAGGGAGTGTTTATGTCAGTCATTCTAATAGCTTCAAAACGGGGTTCTCTAAATGCGTGTTTTTAGAGGTCTACTGTTCTTCCCTCCTACTGGAGGCTTATTTTCCCGTGATTTGCTGATCTATTTTTAGCCTGGACCACGCAGTGTTTTTATTGGTTTTGTTGTGTATATTATCTCAACCCTTTAAATATTAGGTGTGGACTTTTTGCACGACATTTTCCTCAGTAATTCCAGGATATTTTTATAGATTACTATGTCTTAAACATTCTGTGGGTGGCTGTTGATTCTAGCTCTGCAGACAAGACCCCACACTTACTGTGCAATTACTGTAGTATTGTCTTTCATAACCTGGTGTGAATTTCCTTATCCTACAACCTGACTTTCCCTCGGTGGTTGTAATGATCATGCCAGAAAGAAAGCATGCAGCGTATAGGTGGCCCACACATGCAAGTGTAGTCTCTTTGTACATCTACTATTGGTGTCTACTCAAACTAGTGTGCCCCATTTAGTGTGTATAAAATGATGATGAGGGAACGAGGCGGTGAAAGTGTTGAGTGTTTTGTGTGTGTGTGTTTGTGGTCGGGCACCTTCCCGTCTTCACTGTGTGATTTGCTGTGCTCGGCTCCACAGCCCTTTTGATTCTGAGCAGGACATTTGAACCCCATTGGCAGAGGACACCGAGTTTTCCTCCAGTCTCCGGACTGAACCCTGCACCCCCCCCCCCATCATCTGGCCGCCTTGGACCGCGATGCTGTGGCGGGAGTGTGTGCAGTGTGGGCAGAAGCAAGTGTGGGTGGCCAAGGTGAACTGGGTCTGCCTCGGGAGCTGTAGAGATTGAGCCAGGCAGAGTTACCAACCGCACCCTGCCATGAGAAAACACTGGTTGGCTGCCATCTCCTCAAGTCTGCCTTGGAGATCCTGCATGCATACCACCGGAAAAGAGGGAAAGCACCTATTTCTGTCCCAGCTGGGAAATATGAGCATGAATAAGAGCCATGAGCACTGATTTCGAGCTGTATGGGGAAAAGTAACAAAAACAGCAGAGATAGTAGAGGGTGGAGAGGAGTTGGCAAATAACAGGCAGCTGAGGAGAGTTGAGCCTGTTTTGACTCCACCAAGAATAGGAGTGAGGTATGAAAACTTGCCATGCTCATTCTATGGTTGTTCCTTATAGGCTGGAGATTGTTTTGTTATTCTGTACTTAGTAAACAGTGGCACAAACAGCCAAAAAAGCCTTTCAGTGATTTATGAGCCTAACCATTCCTCACCCACAGTGTAGGATAGAGTTCCCAGGCAGGCCTGCAGACAGTTGAACCACGCTATGCTGTGGCTTCTGGCCAAATGTCAGGTTCTTGCCATTGTTTTTGGATGAATGCTTCTATATTTTAGTTATAGCAATAAATTGTGAAAATTGCAAATTTTCTCATTTTATCTTAATTACAGAAAAACCTTTTTTCTAAGTTCCCAGGATTATTGGTAATAATAATAATAATAACACCTCGAATATGACTAGTTTCAGTGTCCCAAAAATGACCCTTTGCATACTTTACTATTTTATTTCTCGAAAAATACACCATATATTTTCTGGTAGTGATCATGGAACGTTAAGGGACTCGATATCAACCCTTAGAGACAAATAAAGTTTATCTCATTGTCAGAGGTGCAGAGTTTTAGCTGTATAGTATATTTAAGGATAGAGAAAGCTGTTTGTGTTGCATTCACTGCCTAGTCCTGCTTTCTGTTCCAGTGCAGAAGGTATCTCGAGCTGAAACTCAGAGTACATCAATCAAGTAGATTACTTGCACCTGAACAACATGTACTCCGTGTTCCCATCAAGACTGAGATAACATAACCCATTCAGTCTTGTTTGCTGTCTTCTGCTCAGTAGTTTAATTTTCACTGCAGAGCACAAGCTCTGAAACTTTGTGTGCATTTGTTCACTTAGTTGATAAAACATCTCGCTAAAATGGTACTTTATTTCCTGCAGGCTCGTTCCTTCAAAGAGCCCCGAGTGCTGGCTTGTGTTTGAAATGTGAATGCAGCCAAGACAGAGGAGGAGAGGAAGACTCCTACGTTTCCATCTCCCCCCCATTGAGATCCTTTCATTTTTATCCTCCTCTCTGTCTGTGCTGCAGAAAGAAACGTTACTGTAACCCTGTAACTTCACTTTCTTTTAGAGGTATTTTAAAAGATTGAATCAACACAAAATGTTTTTTAAATATTTTCTTTGTTTTTGTTTTTTTTTTTTTACTTGAGGCTTGAAACTGCCACATGACAAATGACGGCCCTTTGATTTGGATCTTATAGCATAATTCATAAATGAATGATAAAATACTTTTTACAAATATAAAGT
>VOQJ01044869.1:0-40966 GCA_015052665.1 Apistogramma diplotaenia | reverse complement strand
AATGCACAGTGTTTTTAATCAACAACTGTATGTGTGTAACGTATTGTTGTGCTGAGTGATCATAAAACAGCCGCAAAGAGACTAGATGAGGCACGCAGTGCTCGTGCCTCATGGCAGGGGGCGCTGGTGATCCCAGCGACTCCTCGGCTGCAGAATAATAGAATTAGACAGCAAGCTACAGTAAACAGTTAGCAAACAAGTTATCGATGCTGTTCTTCTAAGGAGCGGCGCATAGACTTCATTTATAAGTAAAGGTATGAAGATAATAAAGTTATTTTTTCTACATTAGTTTGTATATGTAAAGAATGCTGATATGAAATATTAACAAAACACATTAACTGTTGCCAATTAAATGGTGAATAAGCTGCTCTGTAGGTTCATATGTTTGTAAATCTGATGTGATGACGTCAGTGCCTCATCAGGGAAGACGACCACCGCACGTCACTGATATACATACATACATACATACATGCATGCATACGTACATATCAGCCAGTGCTGCACTTGAGAGTGATGTGATGGCATTACTTACATAAACCTATCAACATCCCACTGCATTATTATTCTATTATTATAATACAGGCTGTCAGTTATTTGTTACTATAAATCAGGTATTTCTTTTCCTATATTACTATACACAGAAGTGAAACGCATGCTAAAGGACAGAGCAACAAAGTCATGGACATACATGTCACATGGTTAAACAGTACTCAGACTTACAGAGGCTACAGGCTTGATTACATTGCACAGTGTCCAGATGAGGCTCAGTTATTCTCATGTGGTTAAGTGATAAGGCTGCCAGCATGTAAAGGTGCCAGTGAGGCACTAGTGCACTAATGTCCAGTACTCAGAAATATGACCTATATCAGCATTTACCACTGCAGATAAAAACACGTGATTTTTTTTTTTGTACCTAAATGTTCACAGCAGCAGGTGATCAAACCTGAAAATGAGATCCAAGCGTTCAGTAGCTCTATCAACTCCTATGTTGTAATAGTGTTTCGGTGTGTGTGTACGGAGTTGTAAGAGAATCTTAAAACTGGTGGTCCACGTCCTGCGTGACGCTGTTTGAGGAGATCAGACAGATAGCTCATCACTCTCAAATCACACTCGCTACAGAGCCCTCGCGTGCACAGAAAATCCTCTTCCTCTGTGCCATCCTGCCCCTCAGCAGCGCGTGGACGTCGTAAAACTGGTCTTAAAGTGTACAGCAGTACCTGATTGACCAGTGCAGCTAGGCAGCTCTGCAGGTGCTGCAGGTAGGTGATGCCCCGGCTGATGCCGGTGTGAGGATCGGCCAGTCTGCTGAGGAGAGAGCCAGAGTAAGACGGGCACCGCAATGTCCTCTGGTCCAGGTCCAACAGGGCCAAATAACGACTGTAGCGACTCAGAGAAGGAAGAATGGTGGAAGGAAAAGCTGCTGACGATCTGGTGAAGAGTAAGAAAACAAGACATGAATATAATAAGTTTATGATTTGATCTATTTAGCTTGGCCTTGGTTGAAAACTTGAAGATACATATAGGCATAAACCTGGCAAGAAAACAGCCTCCATAACAACAGCAGGGAGGGTGATACTGTTTCAAACCTCTGGGTAACATCACATAGCTATGTCCATTTTTTTATATGCAGTTTATGGTTTTGTTTCTGTTTCTTTCTGGCAGCAACTATCTCAGCTATAAAAGCAACCTCACAGAAATTGGTAGCAGCACCGCCTACATAGCAACCACAATCAGCTTTACCTCATCAGTGAGTACTGTAATGTGTTTCTGTAATTCTCTCTACACCCTATTGCAGCTAATCGTCACCTGGGTATTCCCATCAGTCTCCAGGTGAGCAGGTCGGTCAGCTGAAGGGGCGTGGTCAAACACAGCTTCACAGCGTTTTTATCAGGACCGGGAGCAGGCAGGAAGAGGCTCAAAGCATCCACCGTCTTCCTGACTAGACTCTCGTCTCCTCCGATGACAGCCAGCGGCCGGCCGCTCAGGAGACAGAACACGGCATGCTGAGAGAACGAGTTGTGCTTGATGAACCTGAGGGCTCGGAGTCCGGCCTTTCTCCACCTCCTCTTATCCCAGCGGATGTTGCTGTGGATATTTTGCGTCGGGGATGGTGGCTCTGAGGATTCGGTGATGCTGGTGCATTCGGACTCCTCGTCCACGCTCAGCAGCCTCAGAGGAGGACGGACGGGAGACCGCCGATCCACCTCGGTCAGAGGGGCAGGAGAGGCAGAGCTCACATGGCGGTGAGGCATCAGCCGGCCCTTCTGGTGGACCTCAGGTGACGGCTCCACTGCTTCATCGGCTGTGTAGTAATAACAGTTTGATTACAGGTTAATAAACATTTCCATGATTTCAATTTAGCTGTACAGTCATTCATTCATTTCTTTGTTGCTGCAGATTTAATTTTACATGCATAAAAACTTGCAGATTTCCAGTCCAATGATAAAGTGAATGCATGGTTTTACAGCATTTTACAGCATGGACGTAATAACTAGAGCTTCAGAATTTAATATTGTTGTACATGTGTTACCATGCAGTCGTTTCTTCTCTTCAGTGTTGTCTTTGTGAAACTGATTCATCTTCACGGTGTTCGGCTGCTCTCTGATCGTGGCGCCCTCAGTAACCAGTGTTTGTTTTAAAGGCTCTTCTCTGTCAATGCAACCTTCCTCTTCCTCAACAGGTCCTCCATCTTCATCCTCGCTGACCGCAGCAGCTGCATTCAGTGTCTTTTCCTCTTTTGGGGCTATGTGAGACTTAACCTCAGCCCGTGATTCTTCCTCATTCGCAAAGCCATTGCTCAGAGACTGCTGCTCTGCTTCTTCCTCAGTGATGGCGGTGAGGTCTTCAAGAATGATGGACTCTGTGGTGCTGAGCACTTCAATGCTGTCCTCGCTGTTGGCACGTTTCGCACAAGCTCGCGCGCGTCTAATGCCGACGTCCACCGCTGCACGCCTGACGCAGGTGTCTGTCATTCCGGCTGATGCGTCTGTGGAGGACAACGTTTTTTTTTTAAACATCTAATGTACAAAATCTCAAAATGGGGGGAAAAGTCAAGTTTGATCAAAATTACTTTGCTAAGTCGAGAATCTTTTCAGATTTATACCTACGCTTTGTTTCCAGTGGATGTGGTTAAAGGAGTTCAACATTTTTTTTAAAATATGTTCATTTGCTGTTTAGCAAATAAGCGAGTTCGGTGAATAGATAAATATTCTCATATTTGCTTGTCAAATATTAAAACTATAGTCAACAACCTACTGTAGCTCAGCCTGGCTGAAAGATCAGACATCAGCTTTGACTCATTAATGCTAACAGAGGTCATCTATATATTTAATTCCTACTTAAGAAGTTGGGAATCTCTGTTAATGCTAGAGCCTGAGCTGTGACTATAGGTGACAGATACATTACTGATTAGGGATGTACCGGCAGATCAGGCGAGTGCCAGATACCGGCATTGTTGACTACAAATTAAATGGTGCTTGCCTGTCTGAGGCTGACATTTATGTATTGTGACATCAGTTTTGTGTTTGATAAATATGCAATGAAAAGCTGAAGGACTCATTTTTTTCCATTGCTATTAGTAACTAGTGTTTGTTCCTTAAATCCCAGATATCCCCACAACTTCCTGAGCACAGGCTCAAACCTTCAGACTGAGTCTACATGGTAAACGTGTCAGTGTGAAACTAATTTTTCAAGTTCTGAAAGCCATCCAGTGGGCTGGATTGGACCTTATGCTGATGACTGTCTGCTGTTTTTCTTCTTATGTGACTTGGTTGACAAAATATGCACCTCTACTGTCGAATCCAGTAACAACGTGCTGCGTCATGTAAGACTTCTCAGTCCCGAGCACTTCAATGCTGTCGCTGCTGCTCACACTCCCCGCCATCTCTGTGGCAGGACCAGGGTCAGGGGTCACCGTCCGGACTTCTGCTGCCACCAGTTTGATTGAGATCTCCTCCACACAGGAGAAGAATGACTCCATGCTCGGTGGTTCTGGCTGAAACGCCTCGGCAGGCCTCTCATTCCCCGAGTCCTTCTGCAGCTCCACCTCAGCGCCCTCTCTCGCCTCCTCATCAGCATCGTCTGGGCTCCACAGTTCAAACAGGAAGTTGGTGAGCATCAGCCTCCTGGACAGTGATTGTGTGACACGAGTAGTCCACAGGACACTCCTGTCACCGCGGAGACGTTGCTCTGTGTCTGTGAGCTGGTCCTTCATAAGAGACAGGAAGTATGCGTTGCAAAGCTCCTGCAGTGGCTTCAGGTGGTGTTCGGACCTGCAGGGGTTTGAGGTGGATGTGGAGAAAAAGGAGCCCACCTCGGGAGGTGGCAACAGCAGCGGATCTGTGAGTGAGGTGGCTTGGTCATAGGGCAGGAAGTCTGGCTGTTTCAACTTCCTGTTTGGGTAAGACGTGACCTGGCGAAGGAGCTCTCTGTGATTTAAGATTGAACGCTCTACAGCATCAAGCTCTTCACTTTCCCCTTCAAATTCTGTCAACCCATTTACCGACCTCTGAAGTTCTGCATTGTTCCGCAGGTTCAGACGTCTGTATCTGAAACAGAGGGAGGAATATGTAGTGAGCACACGGTAACGCCTAACAGTGATGTCCTAGAGCCCTGGAGGACTACAGCAAGGTTATATGTTCCAATCCTGCAGGTTAGATTGTGGAGTTAATTTACTGCTTCAACTGCAGTTCGTAATTTCACCAAAGCTACAAGCATCTGACTTGGAGTTTCGTCTGCTGATTTCTACAAGGACAGACTGTGAAGCCAAAAGCACCTGGTTGAGATGCAACTTGCTTAGAAAAATGTAATCAAATATTAGCAGGAGTGCTTGTATCCTTTTGACCCTGTGTGAATTAGAGAAAATCCAAAATAAAATAAAACTTGTTTTAAAGTCATTAAACATGTATACAAGTTCAAAGAAATCACTGAAGGCTTAACTTATTATGACATTCATGTCCATGATGAGTATATGTATGGATGGATTTGTGTTACTACATTAAAATAAATTGATTTACTTTACATCAATATAGTACAAGCTGGGTGGGAGATGCAGTTCTTTTAACACAAAGTCACACAAAGAGTAGAACTATGTCGGACTGCAGCATGCAGGGAAGGCGGGGCTTAATGATCAACTCCACCCACTAATTAGCCCCTCACATTTCCAAGCTATTACTAGAAGAAGGTGGTACCCCCCCACCCAAAGTTGAGGTTACACTTGAGGCTAGAAATTTGTCAAAAACAGGCGGCCACATGGGGCGGATCTGTAACATAAGCAGCATCCTGTTTGATAGATGAAGTGATGCTTTAGCTTACAACCTCTTCCTCTTTAACTGCTTCCCCTTTCCATCATTGAGATAGACGTTGCTCACCTTGCTCCGTACATCAGCTCAAATGAAAGACTCTGTGCTTTAATGTAGCAGCGTATTTCAAATGAACTGTGCTGAAGTGTCGAAACCAAAGAGCAAGAAACGCAGAATTGTCCAATTTAATTAAAGTAGAAAGTGCTGATCTTACTCGAGCTCTTGTAGTTTTCTCTGCAGCTCAATGGAAAACGCTTGTCTGTTTCCCGTCTTGAGGCTTTCAGCTGCCTCGGAGAATCGTGTCGATAGCTCAGAAAAGTTCTCCATCAGCTTCATCTGGTCCGAGCACACATAGGCCATGCAGAAAGGCCGCACCATCCCCCGGGCTTCCAAGTCGTACAGGGTGATGTGATGAACATATGCAAATGCATCTGCTGCTGAATCTCCCAAGATTACTTTGGAGTCCTCGCTGAAGTTCAGTCGGGGGCCAGGGGAGGATGGAGGGGTTTGGCCAGGGCCAGACGCCTGGTAGTCCACAGACATAATGCGAACAGAGAAGTGGTTGAGGTCAAATGAGCCGGTTACTCTGAGGTCGTCCGGTATTGTCAGCACAGGGGTCGGACCCACCTGGAGACAGAGCAGGGGTTTGTAGAGATGAAATCAAATCAGTCACTAATCGTTTGTCTTAACAGATTTATGGATTTATTTACACAGCCAAAACAAACTTGACACAGGGGCTGTTGTAGATTTGTTGCTGTGCCTGGGATCATCATCATGTTGTAAGTGTGGCCCCCAGGAGGGGTATAGCCACATAAAGAGAGGTAACGGGTTGGGAATGATGTGGAGGCCTCACATTTGACTCTAGAATACTTTAGAACATTTAACATGATTGGGGTGAATTTGCTGGGATGTTTGTTTCTAGGAAGAGTGTGGCATTGTGTTAACACACACCTGAATGGCAGTGTGCTCGTCTGAAGCAAACATTCAAACATTTTTTCTTCATTTGGATCGGTATAACGGCATTAGGAACAGGATCTGTAGGGTCTTTACCTTACAATAAAAAGCGCCTTGAAGCAACTGTTGTGATTTAGCGCTGTATAAATAAAATTTAATTGAATGGAATTGAAGTAACATAACCATCCATGTTTAAACTTGGTTTCTCATTTATTACTCTGTTATTATTTTGTCCCCAATAAATGTTTGTATCCCGATTCCTTGGATTCAATGAACTTTGGTGAATACAAGCGCGATGCTGAGTGGGTGCTGAAGCTCGGCTGTGTTGGATTAATAACAGGCGCACCCTGAGGGGGGTCGGGGGTCAAAGGGGTGCTGTTATAGTAAAGTCAATGAGCGAGTGTGTGAAGATCGACGGGCCTGGCTTGAACAACATGCATCATGTGTGTATTTGAACATCCTGGGTCACATCGTTCTCGAGCCACTGTGTTCACAAGCTTTTCAGAGGGTGAGATTTTTAGTAATGGCAACTATGATGTGAATTTGAATGTCCTGAGGCACATCATTCTTGAGTTTTGTTTTTTGTGGAACAGACGTTATCGCTGCCAAGGCTCTAACAGTGGTTCAGCTTTTTCTTTGAAACAGCCGAGCTAATAAGATGCATAAAGGTAATCGTGTGTGAATGCAGTTGAGTCTAAACATTGCTCGTACTGGAGCCAAAAATGCAGCACAGTTATGTGTGTGTAAGAAGTCATTTTTAACATACTGAAATTAAAACAGAAAGGAGGTGTCAGCTCGTCCCCTGAAACACCTACTTCAGCTCTTCTTCCTTTAAGCTAACTTTCTTCTGATTGGCTGGCCTTCACAAACAGAAGGACTGTACAGCACGCGTGGCTCAGATGAAAATATTAAAGCTATATTCGTTCATACACATCAGATACACTGAACAAAATGAGCATTTAGAGCAGTCTAAAGCCCACAGGCACTACCTGCAGGTGTGCTGACCTCTTTGTTTGAAACTTTTGGCATGTTTAATATGAGTATCCACCCTGTTAACACTATATATCACAGAAGATAGATCATCCTCTTTAAAATGAGTGGTGTCACAGAAAGCACCCAGCGGTTTTTGTTTGAATGAAAAAGACACACCTGCTCTGAGAACTCAGCCACCAGTATGAAGTCTCTGTGAAACTGTGCTGCTGTGGTCCAGGGGTGAGAAGCTGGGAAAAGCGGGACAGAGAGCTCTTCAGGTAGACCCTGAGCCTCATGGTCCTCCTCCTCCTCTCCTCCAAAGCCCTCCATGCCGGTGAAGGCCAGAAGGTCCGGAGACCCGATCATCTTTACTCGGTGAAGGGTCAGCCCGTGAGAGGGTGTCAGCGGGGCGCTTTCATCTACTCCGAGTAAGCGCGAACTTCAGGCTCCAACACCGCCATGTCCCGGTGCCGCCCGGCCTTCAATCCGTGAGTCAGCTGTTAACACGGGACGCCACAACAACAACAACAACAGCAACCCAGGGGGTAAAAACAAGTTGCGCAACTCTTTGCAGCAACGAAGCGATAGCAATATTAAAAGCGAACCAGACTGAAACTTCACAGAGGGACCTACCCATTTCTTTTCATCGTAAACAAGTGGCTTTTCCAGACAGACAGCAGAGAAAAGGTAACGGAGAAGCGAAAGTCCCCCGCGGGCTCAAGTCACACGGTTTGCTCACTCCCGGAATCCTTGTTCCTCTTTCGCACTTAGCAAGCTAACTTTGAGCCTCACATATGAGCCTCGCTATCACTTATTTGACCGGGAAACTGGAGCCTCTTCGCACATATTTAACCGGGCAGATGCGGGGAGAGACGCCCCCGTTCCCGCAGAGGTTGAAGGGGCGCTTTTAATGTGAAACAGGTCCGGAGTGAAGCCAGGCGCGATACTGAACACTTCCGGTCACTGGTTTTAACTCAGAGCGCAACTCCAGCAAAGTGCAAGTTGCCAAATAAACGAAGCCTGTTATGATCGGTGTTTAACAGTGGGGTCAGTTTAGAGCCTGAATTACGTTTTACTGACCCATGTTTTTATTTTTCTGTTCATCCCATTTATTAAAGCAGGAAAATGTCTAAGAACATGTCTACATAACAACGCTGTGCCTTTTTCGTATCATCTATCAATTCGTTTTGTGTCTTTAATATTTGGCTCTCCTGTCTGGATTTAGCCTGAATATTCTGCTTTTGTCTCTCAAAGAACTTTGTAAACTGTTGCTAAATAAACAAACTGATCATCATTGTCACAGTTAGTTTAACAGCTCAACACAACACAAAACCACAACAATATCTGAAAATTAACAGAGTACTGCATTAGGTTTTGCATTTGCGCTCTCACGTTGTCCCCATTTAAGTAACTCAACTTGCAGAAACCTCATTAGCCGATTTTCTTTTACATAAGAGGCTGCCAAATAAGTTTAAACCATTTCCAGCTCCAAATTTTTATTGCTGGACTTTACTAGAGTAGCTTTGCATGACTCACAGAAAATAGTGCAGCCTAAACGTTCATCCCCCTTTAACTCCTTATCCTTCAAGGCCACCCTCCCTTTAAGCCAACTTTCTTCTGATTGGCTGCCCCTTGCAAACCCAAGGTTTGAACACAAAGATGAGTGGAGCTTTGGCGCTCACAGCTCACTAAAAGTGAATTGGTAAGAAACCTAACAAGTTACTTATTATTCAGGTAGCCCCATTATCCAAATGAAATTCACACGGCATGCCACCTTAACAGGTGCATAAATACAAAACACTTAATACAACAAAGTTGCATATTAGCAGGAATCTAAATAAAAGCTTTTCATTTTTATTTGCAATTTTTGCTAATACTCCTCATTCACAGAAAAACAAGTTCTCTTACAGCCATCAAACCACACAATTTAAATATTCCCACCACATTCACTCTGTGTGCAAAATCCAACCGCATAAAATATTTAGGAAAGTCAAAGCATAATTTAAAGGGTTAGCTTACCCAGAGAGGATTGGCAACAGACAGACGACTAAACAAGATGAAGAAAAATGCTCAGAGCTTCAACCCTAAGTATAATTAAATGTACACATCGAGTTAAATAAAACCAACTCAGACACACTGGACAGTGCAGCAACAGCTGGTGGTTTTCATCATGGTATTATTGTTCTGCATAGAGAGAATATTTAAAGGATGTATACAGATGATACAGGGCACACACCATTAATCAGAGGATTGAAGAAGCCATACTCCTCTTCCTCTGTTGGTATACCGAACTGTGCAATTGTGAAAAATACCACACAAACTTGAAGGCCTGACACGCCATTTCAGACGTTTTGACAAATATTTCTTCATGTCTTTGCCCATCTCTTTTCCTCGGCGCGCCTTGTTTCGCATGACTGGCAAATCTGCAGCCTCCTTGTAACGTCTCCTCTGCCAGCGCAGACATCAAACCATGGTGCCTGCCATTACGCCACAGCAACTGTACCCTTTTCATTTGTGTCAAAGATGGAGGAGCTAGACAAGGAGCCTTGAACCAGACATCACAGATGAGATTATTCCTTTGATCTCTGCATGTCAGAGCTTGTGAAAACCGACATGCTGTGGGTTTGCAGAGCTAAATAAGCAGTATTTCAGGCTCTGACACAGCACCGTAAAACATGAAGCCCATCTGGTCCACCTGGTCCTCGGACAAGCCGCTGAGCAGATTGACAGCCGGTTTGAAGTAACTGTGCAGCGCACCTTGCTCAAGGTAGCCGATCAGCTCTGTGATACATTGCTGGAATCTTGCGTCCAAGCTGGACTCGGACCAGTCGCTCTCGCTGTCGCTGAGGTGCAGGATGAGATTGGCCAGCGGGGCAGCTTTGAGCGGTCGCAGGGCAGGGTTCTGTCTGCACACGGCTTTGAGGATTTTAAGGGTGCGTCTGCGGCAGCCACTGTCAGCTGCGTCGAGCTGAACCACACGTTGTGTCTCCCATGGGTACAGAGAGAGGTGCCAGGCGTTCACCCAAGGAGAGGTGAGCTCAGGCTGAGCGGTCAGGACCACGTCTCCCTCACTCAACACAGGCAACATGGACACAAACAAGGGGTGACAGTCACTCTCTGCCCCTTCTGTTGCATTTCCAGGCCTGCAGTATTACAACACAGGAGTGTTAGATCAACACGCACAAACATTATGGGTATCCAAGTAAGACCTGTGGAGTCTCTTCTGACTTTATACCTATCACTACTAATAAACATTAACTTATTCATGTCATATTTTTCAAGGATTCTCTCTCATCTTGAGATAATTGGGCATTTTTGTGTACTATTGCTACAAGTGTGTGTATATAACAAACTAATCTGTATCAAGATGTGGCATGCAATGTCAGAGTGCTCTGTTTGTTCACGTAGAAGTTAAATGACATCAGCAGTGGCTTATTAAAGACAACATGTTAATGCATAAAAAGCTAAATTTGCATGTAAACTAAAAAGCAGGACATAAAAAAAACCAAGTCTGACACACACCGGATCTCCAGTTTCAGGTCTGGTCCACCTAGTACAGGTCTGACGACGCAGTCCAAAGTGCCGCTGATTGATGGCCAGTTCACAGTTTCCATGACAGCCTTACTGAACATGTTCACAACAGCTTCTGCAGACAGATAGCCCCCCACCAAGTACCTGCAAGACACAAAGACAGACTCCTGTTTCATACATTTAACAGGAACTTCCTCTCATATAAAAAAATATTCTGCTTGGAAAGTAGAGGCCAATATACTACACATCTGTTTGACTGAATGCAGACCTAAAGACTGGTTATCACCTGTCCCAGTAGCTGCATCCTTTGGGAAAATATTCGAGGTTGAGCCGTCGAACCATCCAGTGCAGAGGATGAGTGAGCAGCGTTTCTTCTCCCGGAATGAGACGCCACAGAGAAGACTCCAGCTGTAAAGGCACCAGCAGGCATGCGTGGTCCGCGCTGACCACCTGAAGACCCGAACATAACAAAACAAGTCCAACAACCTTGCTAGACAAAATCAGAACCAAGTTTCCCCATCAGTTTGGAAAGGTGGTACCGTGTGTGTCGCGCGTACCTGCAAATCGTCCAGCAGAGAACCTCCGAGCCTCATTTCTCCCAGAGGCATGTCTGGGTGGCGGCTGTGCAGGAAGCCCTGGATCTCAGTGCAGATGTCCAGAGCCACAGACTGAGCCCTCTGCACCTCCTGCGGTGCTAGCGCCGCCCTTGTGTGGTAGTATTGCTGTAGACGCTCCTAAAAAGTTCAGTTTTAATACTCCTTTCATTAGTCAGACAATACATGCCTATTTATGTGCATCATTGAAGGCAACGCTCAAAGTTTATATGATCGATCATGAGTTATAAAGGCAATTCTTATAAATCATAATCTTATATTATTTCTGCTTATGTGGATGCTATGCACAATACCTCAAAGCAATGTCACGCATGTTTGACTTCTGTATCTTCCACTTGACCAGCACAGGGCTCTGTGCAGCCTAACTAGTGAATAATAAATATGTATCCGCTAAGCACTGCACTTTAAAAAACATGATGGACATGCATGAGCCAACAGCGAGCAGAGGGCTGACAGAGCAGCTGCTGAAACTACATGCATATTCCCTCTCATCGAGGGCTCAGAGGTGAAGCGTCACAGTGTACCTGCAAAGTCAGGGCACACAGCTGGAGCCTCTTGGCCTTTGACTCCGGCTTAGACTGCACCTCCAGCATCTCAGGCTGCTGGCAGAGATCAGCTGAGTGAAAAGAAACCAGCTGTCATATTATATCAGGACACTAAATGCAGAATAAGTTCTGTTTACTTGTGTGTCCCCACTTTCAGTCGCTCAAGTACCTTTCTTCTGTTTGGTTGCCTTGGCGACATGCTTCATCACCACGCCCTCTATGCCCTTCCTGATGAGTGTTGGGGAGGCAGAGACCAAACTCAGCTCCTCCCAGCTCTCAGCCATCTTCTGCTCCACCTTCTCATCATCTGCAGCACGTCCTGCGCGCTCTATCAGCTGAATGAAAACATTCACTGTCACAGACGTGTACTTCACAAATACAAGTTACATATGCTGTTAAAAACCCCCCCTACACACACACAAACAGAAAAAAATACACAGAAAAATCCTGAAGAGTCCAAAGTGGCAATCTTTGGATTCTTCAGTACTTTTACCTGAAGTAAAACCTCATTCCCTGCTGTGAACACAACTCTGAGCACATTTCCATTTCACTTCCATACAAAACCAAGCATACAGAAATAGTATGTACAGTACCCTGCATCTAGATACAGTTTTACTGCTACTGAAGATTACAAGCTGCTGGCAGCTAAAGGAGCGATTTATAAAGTTGAGAAGAGGCAGGAATGATGAGCAAATGTTGAGGAACCTGTCATTCATGGCTTCAGATGCACAGTATTTCCTAACTCAACAGGGCTTGGGAATGATGTTGTCATGTGGTGCTAACAAACTCGAAAAACACTCACCCGTTTCACTGCCAATGTAGCAATCCCCAGCAGAGCTGCTCCTCCGACTCCCAGAACCAGCCGGGCATTAGACAGCAGGAAGTCAATCACCACGGCGATGCCTTCCTCTCCTCGCCTCCGACTGCTCTGGAAATTCATTGTTTCCTTTTTTGTGGTCAGCCTTTGGAAAAGGGGAGTGCATACATTTAGGGAAGTAGACAGCAACACAAGACATGACTGACTGTCAAAGGGAAAAAAAACTTTTTGGATTTCCCTTTCTTAAGAAATTATTGTATGCAACTGCACTCAAATGTAATGAAGTCTGAATAATACATGAGACAAAGTGGAATATTATGCACAGCAACACATCCATTTAATATGGAAAACGGAGCACACAACCAGCAGAGTAATCTTTGAAGATTTGTGGGCACATTAAAGAAAGAAACTGGAGCTTTTACACCTGAAATGAGAGGGTGACTGAATGCTTTTGAAAGTCTGAAAATGCTGTAAAATCACAGCTTTCACAGTGATCAAACAATTTGCAAGACTGTGTAGAGCTTGCAGCACATTCCAGAGTAAAAATTCTCCGGTAACTGGATTAGTGTCAAGAACTAAATGTTTGTACAAGTTTCTTGCTGCCTTCACTATCATGCATGAGGTCATATTTTAGGCCTTTAACATCCACGATAAATGTTCTATTTAAAAAAGGAAGCTGACAGGATCACAGTCGCCTGAGAGCGCTGGACACAATGATGTTCCTATCTTTTTTTCACAGCAGGGTGCTTGACTGAAAGGAAAGCTAGTTTAAAGCAGAGTTTTGTGCAGTGGCCTTTTCCACATGTGTAACCAGTTGCATTAATGATGCTTTTATTCTACAGCCTCGTTAGATTGTTAGTCACTTGTTAGATTGTTATGCGTTTTATTTGTTGTAACTTTTGCTGCCCTCTTGGCCACTTCTCTATTGGAAAAGATGAGACTTTAAACCTGGTTAAATAAAGGCAAAATAAAATAATAAGTTACAGTGCGTCATTGATGACATCTGGACTTTCCTGTTTTAACACATCAAACAGTCTATTGGTAAAATATCCCTCTGACTATGAGGTCTAGGAGCCAGAGCAGTACAAAGCTGAAGTCGAGGAGCTTGTTTATCCTGATTCTAAGCTTCTAAATCCAAAAACATGCTGTGTGTGACCCTGATATAAGTGTATTTATAATTTGTACATTGTCGAATGTTTGTTGTGTTTATTGTGTTTGGCTCCAGACACCTGATGTCCACAAACAGTCACAAGATATTATTCTGAACCATTTCAAATGACTCCATGTCCTCTCTCCCTGCTAGAAATACAAGGTCCCAAGACTGACGGTGTGCTCTATTTATAGACCCGATACACGCCTGAGTCATCTAGTTACAGCACGTACAGCACTGAGGTGTCAATCTGAATATCAGAGCAGAGTTCACTATTTAGCATCAGGCCAGTACTGTTGTCCTATATTACTGACTGCTGTCACAGTGGTGCTTAATCACACCAGAGCATTCAAAGCCAGCATTAAGTTTAATAAATAAAGGGCCAAAATGTGATGGCTAGACGAGTGGGTCAGAGCATCTCCAAAACTGCAGCTCTTGTAGGGTGTAAAAAATGGTTCAGGAACAGTTTAAGGATCACCACAACAAGTTTGAGGTGTTGACTTGGCCTCCAAATTCCCCCAGATCTCAATCAATCAGAGCATCTGTGCTGGACAAACAAGTCCAATCCATGGAGGCTCCACTTCACAACTTACAGGACTTAAAGGATTTGTTGCTAACAGCTGTTATGTTATGCCCGATCAGGGTTCATATATTTTAGTCAAATTAAAAAAATATATATATATTTTTTTCCAATAGATTACTGACTAAAGACAAAACAGGTCACATGTAGAGAAAAAAGGAACTCATACTGTACTTCTCCCACAGAGACTTGAAAGGATTCACAGTTTAATTATGCATCATTCAGTGGACTGGACTGCAGGCAAATATAAAATCAATATTTGGTGTGACCTCCTTTTGTTCTTAAAATGTGTCTTTGTGACACTTGGCCAGTGTGTAGTGCCAGCATCTTGGAGAATTTACCACAGGTCTTTGTGGGTTTAATGTCTCTCAGGGTCTACTGTCTGGCTGCGCACATTGGATGTCATGCTGCAGAACAAAACTAGGATCAAATAGACGCATAATAATCTGCAAGTCCTTCTCTGTGTTGCAGGGACAACCAGTTCAGACCAGATTAGTCCATTCACAAAATGTAGCTCCAAACTGTAAGGACCCGTCACCTTGCTTCTCGTGTGATTTATCGTGTCTTTGTGCCTTTGGAGAAGAGTCTGATCACTTTCTCTGACAGCACGCAAATATGTTTGTGGGGCATTTGACCAAAGGGAGGCTTGGAAATTTAAGAAATGAGTGTAAAACATCTGGAATCCCTCAAACTTTTGTGCATCTGTGCATTAATAACCAGTTGTGAATTTTAGCATTGACCTCTTCAACTCCAGCCTTACAAAAACAGGCCGCAGAGAGAAGTAACAGCACAGTAACACAGCTGTCCAAATAACAACGTAGACAAAAAGAAAGCGGCTCTCATTTCTGGTTAGCAGCTAACAGCTGGTTAGCTGCATTAGCAGTCAGTGACATAACTTCTTCCTTCACCCTCCTAATAAATATGCTTACCACTCGGTGCGAAGAAAAATGTAACAACCAGGTCCCGAACCATTAGGGTTTGTCAGAGGACGTATTTCGATGTTTTTCAACAGATTAAAAAACTGCAGTCTGTCGTTTGCTTTTGTAAATGTCTAGACTACCAGCTGCTGGCTTCTTCTTCTTCGTCCTTTTAATTTCGGTCGATAATCATCGTCGAGGTGCAATAGGGCCACCTGCTGGCGCTCCGGAACAATAACGGTGACTTCTTTACAGGGACTCGGAACCTGACTGGGTAGTTTAGCCCAACTGTTACTTCTTTTTTTTTTTAATAACTGAGTTTATGATTGTTTGTTGTAAAAATAAAAATCTGATACAGTTTGTGTTTTATTTATTGACTTTGAGGAGGGATGTCTTCTGTTATGATGCACAGTATTACATATCAACACACAAATAAGAAGAAAAGAAAAAACGAGGGGAATACTTAACAGTTTATTTTAAAGGACAGTTCACTTCCCACTTGTCTCCACCCCTTAAGTGAAAATCCTCACTTAATAATTAACTCTTCCAAAGCTATAAAATCTGATGTCTGTGAGGAGGAAAGGGCTCTACAGCTTGAGTGTACAGCCTCCTACTGAAAGTGGCCTACAAGAAAAAGACCTTTAGACTTTATTCAGCGAGCCTCCAAACTCAAAGTTCATCTATTTGCAAATACATGAAAACTGAGCTTGCTTTCATGCAGTCTATGCGGTCTGAGACTCAGGAACACAAAGTACAGACCAAAATCCTCCGACAGGCCGAGGATGACGTGCATTTGTTGCAGTGTGTGGTTTCGTATTGCTGTGAACTGCAGACTTTTTAACCATAGCTGCACTGCAGTCTTCAGCACAGTGAGAGAACATAAATATATCAGTTGGATCAGATGTTAAAGTCCATATCCTGCCAGCTCCCTAATACTAAGTCTGCAGTGGGCAACTTTAGGCAATGCACTGACTTGAGAGTTCATGCGAGGAAACGGCTCAGGTCACCTTTCCCCACTTTTAAAGAATAAAATCATATTCAAGATTTAAAATGAAAGAAGAAAACGTATTTCTGATATCACAGAATCGGACCATTAAAATAAAAATGTCCATAACGACAGCTGTTTAGCAGTTTGTTTCTTTTGTAGTAAGGCTCTGTTAGCAATTTGCAGTGACTGGAAAGCTGACTGTACATGGTAGTGATGCATGTATACTTCAGCTTCCATTACTGATACTGAGCTATCAGAAATGAATCAGCAGGTGTGACTAATGTTTATCTGCTACATCACACTGGATCTGCACTTTTAAATTTCTTCGAGGCGTTGGTGTATTCCTAACAAATACACATTTGTCAGTGAGGCAGTTAGCAGGCTCCAAAAAAGAAACTCTGGAGAGGCAAATTCAGCTTTATTTAATTTAGCGAGGACCTTTGCAGTCAAAATCCAAAAACAAACTAAAAACCCACGAAACCACCTTATGCTCCTCCACTGTCCACAAGATCATTCCAACTTTAGCCAAGCTACAGAGGGACATCTCCACGGCCTGTTTTTAGAAAGCAATTTCTCCTCTGAACCAAGGTTATTTTTGCTCATATGTAACTCCATACTAAGCAGTCAGCTAATGAGTACCTCTGCCAAACACGGATCACTGAAAGCAAGCAACAAATTTGTGTTTACACAGCAAACCGCAAAGAAATGGTTTCTTATCAGACCCAAGCTAAACAGGACATAATAGAGGTCATTCTGCTCAAATTAAAGTTCTGACCGACCTCAATTTCACCTGATTTAAAATAGGAAAATTTAGATCTAACACAGAGCAGCATAGCCTCTGTGGCTCCGTGCAACTTCAGACTGAAACAGGAGCATAAAACAAGACCTGAGTTTTTCTCTTCACTCCTGAAATGGTGCTTCGCTCCAGCTGGCAGACCAGCGGGCTAAGCCACGCGGCCGAGTCAAATCATAACAGAAAAGCCAGGTTGCACGTCCGCCAGCTGCTGCAACTTACAACTGCGATATGGAGGCTAAGTGAACAAAGTGGATTTCTGAGGTGGCACAGTGAAGGTACAGGTCAGAAATGTAGGTGTTAAAACTCAAAATTCTCAATAAAAGTCCCCCAGTCAGACACTATATAAACATATTGTACATTATAACAAGTTAGATTACAACCCACGGTTTCCTTTGTACAAGTCCATTCTCCTTTTAGCGTTCAAGGTCTGTACATCTTTGTTACAAAAAAGAAAAAAAACATGCCAGTTTTAGGTATCTATGAACATACAAACAAAAAAGTTTAACTTAACCGAACAGTTTATCAACAGAGGGTAACTGTAGTGAGTAACTCCAAGTGCTGTAATATGTAGCAGATGCTAGGTTCGTCTGCCAGAAACACTCAAACTGATCCAGACTCAAATCAAAGAGCAACGCCACGATGACCGAGCTCCCGGTGCCAAACTAAAACAAAAGGAGTGAGAAGTTTGAATGAACAAAAAAAAAAATACGACAATACTGAAATACAACCATCAGCCGTAACATTAAAACCACCCGACACGGTGCGAGCCGCCAAAACAGATCTGACCTATCACACCGTGGGAGGTGGGGGTGGGGTCCCTGTTTGGTGCATGTGGGTTCTTTATGGGCTACTCGAGCCATTACTGGGGTGAGTGCTGCGCTCAGGTCGGCACTAGCTGGTCAAAGTAACATCCAGAAGAACACCGGGACTCCCAAAGTTTCCCATGACACTGCTTCATAATGAGATGATCGATGTTATTCTGTTCACCTGTCAGCGGTTTTAATGTTGTGGCTGATTGGCTTACATAAAGGAACAGAGTTATTCATATGTTTACATGTGAAAGGAGTCCTCAGTGGCGCCTCATTTTGACTTTGCGCCCTGAACTCTCCTGCTGTTTGTCGTCGTCTTGACCGCGCCTCCTGTAGTTCTCAGAGCTGATGCTGTGACGGTGATGACGAGACAGTGAAGGACGTCTGTTCTCCTCTTTATCCATCTCCAGAACCCTCGGCCTGGTGGAGTCACATTTGGGTCATTTGTCACACATCCTTTCAGAGCCTAACCCTACCCCAACATGCCTCAGCTCACCACCTCTGACCTTAGCTCAGAACAGTACTGTGCAAGTGTCATCACTAGCCTTACAAACACTTCTGTCTCAAAGAAAAAAATGTTTGCAGAAATTTTAAAGCAAGATGTGACACACTGTACATGTGAAGTTCTTTTACCACCTGGTGCACTTGTCTTCCTTTTATAAGGGTTACAGCCTTTCTAAATGTTTAAACTTAAACAGAATGGCACTCATTTGCTTTTACCCACGTTAACTTCACCTAACATTGGTGTGTCTTTCAGCCTGAAGAGAAGCTGCAGCTAACCGTGTCATCCTGACAGGTAACCACGACTTTTGCCCTTTTGTCTTCATACACTTGTGTTTGAGTACATTTCAATCTGCAAACATCCATCGAGTGATTGAGAAAAGGTTTGATGTGCTGTGTCTCCTGTTGCCTGAGAATTAATTAGGGACACTTAAAGGAGGCTCAAGACTGATGCCAATTGTGCAGCTAATAAAAGACTCATTTTAATAGATCTAGTTACGGTGAATTGAGCTGTAGACAGTCTGCTTCACAGTAGCAGTCTCATTATCAGGGGCTAGCTGTGAGTTGCATCATTTGTCCAGACATTTACCAATGCTTCAGCACAGAGGAGACTGAAACCAGTACCGATTTAATGCCAAACCCTGGTGCCCCTTCCTAAAGCTCACTGATTTCAGCCTGAGTGTCCTCTTTCTATTACATTTCCACTTATTTCTGATGGATCAGGGTCAGACCAAGTAATCCTATGCTGTGCTTTAAAGTGAATCTGACTTTTTTCAGTTTAGCCGGGACTGTGAAGACCTCTTGCGTGTTGCATGTGTAGGCGGTGTACCTGTGAGCGGCATCGGGGTCTGCTTTGCGATGAGAACGTTTGGCTTTCAGGCGAGCAGGTTTCTGTGCAAGAGAAGTTCTTAAAGAGCTGTCGGAGCCCAGTCGAGGAGCGTCGGGTCTAGTCCTGACAAGAAACATTAGCAGCAGCAGAATAAGAACGACTGGGGTAAGAGTGATTTCACATAAGATTGCTGATTCTTAAATTGCAGTATGCTGTCTCACTTTCTGAGGATGATTACTGCACGTCTCTCCTTTATGTCCTGGGGCCTGATGCAATGGGTAATGTCATCTGCAGCATAGCCACTGAGAAAGAAAGAAAAACTTTTAGTGACAGCACTCTCGGGCCAGTGGCAACCACACAACAACAGTTGTCCAGACAAAGCATGACAGCAAACACTGCTGTGGTTACCTAAGCAGGGTGACGCTCCCTCTCCTCACAGGTAGGACAAACACGGGCTCAGACACCCTGATCGGTTTGAACTGGAAGCGGCAGCCGAAGCAGAGCGCGCTGTCACTGAAGAAGGATACTGACACGATGGGCCGGTCAAAGATGTGCAAAGGATCCACGTGTGACACGATGCAGCCCCCTGGCTGATAGTCATTGATGACTGCACTGTTGACAAACCCCTCAGGGATCACCCCGTTTGACACCAGCCGATTGATTACCAACTCGTGTACCCAGCTCGGGATCTCATCCACCTCCCCTTTGCGGTACAGCCGCTCCTGACCCGGACCACGCTTCTCCAGCTGGGCTCCATACGTGTAGCCTTCCCCGAAGAAGTACTTGTTACGAAGGGGCGCCCTATCCACGGTGTGCTCGCGGTAAAGTCCAGCCTCTGCCTGGGCAACCACCTCGTCGATCTTCTTCTCGATGCGTGCGCACTCCTCCGCCGTGAAGATGCTCTTCTGCTGGATGCTGCTCCTCACCCGGCGGGCCTCCTGCTCCCGGAGGTCCGTGCTGTCATCGCTGTGTTCATACTCGTCGTCGTCTGACTCCCGGTACTTGCGTTTTCGGTGTTTCCCGTTGCTCGTCCCGTCAACGTACTTGTTTTTGTAGTCGTCTCTGTGCGGAGTCATGGATTTGAGCTTCTCCCTCAGGTCGGAGTATCCGCTGGCTGCCATGTCAGCCAAAACAAGATGACCGGCGTGCGGCGACGTGGGCTTCTAGCTATCAGATAACACTATCAGCGCTGCATTTCAGCGCCGATTTATTAGAGTTAATACCAGCGGATAAGGACGCCGAATGGATGAATATCACTTGCTCAAAGGGTCCACTTACTTTCTCACGGAGCATAAAGTAGCTAACAGTAGCTAAGCTGCTCGGCCGCGCCGTGTCTGCCGTGGTGTGGCAGCTGGCAGTGTGGATATGACCTGATCGGACTCTCACAAACAAACACAGCCGTGGCAAACGCACCACCTTGCTCAGCCTGCAGTAACGCCAAAGATATTAGCTGAGCTGCTTGGCTGCCAGCTATCTAGCTAGCTAGTTAGTTAGTTAGCTCCGCTAGCCTGGCTGGGTCTGTCCGTCACCGCCTGGAATAACAGACCAACCACGCAGCAACATTTCACATGTCACCGTCAAACTCCGAACCTCGGCGCTCCGAAGACGTCCACACGTGTCACGTTTTAACTCCGATAGTCCGATAAACGCATTATTTTGCGTGCAGGACCCTTGACCTGCTCTTAGTTTACACCGTCTCCAAGAAAAAGGCTGAAAATAAACTCGTGTAACCTGCCAGAACTCTGCGCATGCTCAGTGAGGATTTGACGGTGGGGGGCGGGGCCAAATCCATTTTGGGAGGCCTGAGGACGCACTTTAGTCCGCTGCTGTTACTTCTGTCACTTTTCCTCTTACGTACTCCCATTAGATAAAGTGGCATAAAAAGTGAATATAGTGTAATCAAAGTCTTGTTATACAGTCAAATTAACCAGTTGCTAGTGTATAGTGTGGGAAAGTCTATGTAATAGATCTTAGAAACACAAGCAGTATTCGGCTCAACTCGCACACTGAAACATTGTGTATTTTCGATATTATGTGTATAAACAATGACTTCCTGATGAGGAGAAAGGTTGCTGGTTATATCTTTCACTTTTTTCAGGAACTCATAGGTATGCACATTAGTTGATTAATCAAAAAACATAATATAGCTGCAAGCAGCAATGAGGAGGACCAAGCAACTTGACGGAGCAGTTGCTAGGATACAACTTATGAGAAGAGTTTGGACTTATATGGCGGAAAACTTCTTCACAGGATGGGGAACTCGGCTGGATCCAAGGATTCCATAATAGCTAACATTCAAATCATTGATCCACTCAATAGCAGCATGCTGATTGGTGATACTGATGTCTCTAAAAAATATGTTATAATAAATAGTAATGACAATTCTACAAAAGGTAGTTCTGCCAGCTGGAAGGTCCTGCTGGTTTTCTTTATATGGAGAAATTAACTGGAACCACATTTGGCTGTATGGAAGGATCTTGCTTAAACACAATATATACTGTGTTAAAAAAAAACACTGGAGAGATTTAGTATACAATTCATGCTCTTTCTGAGAGTTAAGCAGTGAAACTATATGTCAGAACACTCAAGACTGATTTTTAACACTACAATAGGCAGAAAACTGGACAAATAATTCAACTGAAAGAGAAGGACATTATAATAAGTCTTGAAGACAACGACATGGTCAAAGACTTCACCTACATCATTCAACTTTTGCTCCTCATGGGAAAATTTCAGATCCAAACAGACTCCAAACCAAAATGAACCACTTCTGTCATAAACTTCTGCAATGCACCAGCACAATCAAAGAACCTGAAAATGAAAAAGCAATTTAAACAAATTATAGTTTGGCTTACTTTGGCACATCATCTGGTGAAAGTGATAACGAGGCTATCCCGAGGAAGCGTGCCAAAACCTGACAATACTAGGATCTGGCATAAAATCCCACTGGAGAGGAAAAAAAAAGTTGATAATTATATAAGAAAACCAAGAATCCCTCTGGGTGCCTGCAGCCTCACTGATTGCCCCCCATACCTTTCTATATACTTGCAAACCTCCACATGAAAACCACTGTTTTATTTCAAGCTTAATACCTATGAACACATTCTGTTTAAAGGATGCAGAAGTTCACAATTCTTTTAAAAGCCCTTCTTTTATTGTGATAAAATATACATATATATTTCTTTACAAAATATACATTACCAAGGGTTGAATACGACAATAAAGATTTACAGTAAACTGTAGCAATAAAAAAAATATAAAACATGTAACATATCTGTTATAAAACTTTGTGAAGCCTGTAAAGCCTCCTCACATTTCATTAACAGCATGTGTACAGGTAAAACAGTAAGTGCAGTTATCAGTGAGTCACCTTGAAGGAAAAACAAGAAATGAATCAATACTGAGATCCACTCTTGTTCTACATTTACAAAAGTGACCTTACATTCGTGCGTGTGAGCTGCACAGCACAAACGCCTTAAACGGAGACGAGGTAGGCCATTTGTGACGGTTTCTATCTACGCCAGTGAGAGCCCGTGCACTCGTAAAAGTTTGTGCATGAGCATGTGTTACAGCATGGTGATTTCGCTGGGTGGCAGCGTGAGCCTCTTCTCCCGCACAGACATCATATTTTCCACCTGCATGGCAATGACTCGACACAGCTCCAGGCCCTGTGGACGGAGAAAGGTGTTCATGAGAGCCCGCAACCTTTTAGGACTAAAGAGGATTTTTTTTAGATGTGTGGTTTGCATAATACCTGCTCCAGCTGTAGCTGAATGACACGTAGTGCGTTCATATCCCCCAAGGTGAGGTCTACATAAGGGTAACTGGTCCCAGCAGTGGGCCTCTGGGTGCGGGTGGACTGCACCTCCACCAGGGGGACCACTGCCATCAGCTCCTGCCCGACAGAGACGAAACTTTTATTGCTGTCCGCTGAAATTTCAGCTCTGCTTCTGGGCTCATGTTCTCGTCACGATGCACTGAGTCATAAGCCGACTGAGGATGTGCGTGTGTGTGTGTGCACTCCTTACATGGGTATTTTTGTGCAGGAAGTGAAGCCCGTGTTGATTGACTGCGACGATGCAGGGAGCGTAGAAGGTGGTGGAGCTGCTGCTGTGGATGTAGAAGAACGAGGAGCCGAACATGGGGAACGCACTGACCAGCCCTGAAAGTTCAAAAAATGAAATTTAAGTAAAGGCATTAAAGTACATTTTAATATAATATAAACTCAATCCATCCAAAACACAGTCAGTCCGTCCCTGCAGTGCCTCCCTCCCCTCAACGTCTACGGAGATCTTACCCAGAAACTGTGCGCGGGCCTGGTGTGGGTTCAGTGCCTGTACTTGCTGCATGTGCTGCGTCACCATGGTAACCCACTGCTGGGGTGGCTGCTTTTTGAAGAGAGGTGTGGCGATGTACTCCGATAATTCGTGTCTGCAGGAGAGAGGAACAGAAACACAGTATCAGATAAACAGGAGTCTGTTTCACTCTGTGATTTCCAACATTTCTCCCAAAGAGTTTCACGACTCAGTGAGCCGCTCCTCTCCGCTTTAGGCTCTGTGCGCGTGTGTGTGTGTGTGAGGAAGGATTGAGGATAACAACTGTTAGAGCAAGAAGTCATATAAGAGTTTTTTTGTTTTGTTTTTTACAGTTGAGAAAGTAAAAACGCAGTCTGCCCCTTAAACACAATAACTGGTGACTGCACTGCAGTCTGTGCCTGTGTCTTTCAAACTGCTGCACGTCACGTCTCCTCCACTTAAACATTAACATTACACATTATGTTTGCTTCATTTTCTTTTTGCTGGGCATTTATCAAGGTTTTTACTCCTAACTTGTCATTATGACACCTAATTCTCATTAGGATTTCCTGGATTTACCTGCATGTTACCAAAGTTTTTTTATGGGCATCAGAATGCACTTATTTTAAAGTCTAATACGTTGAGAAATACTGGGGAAAATGTTTCATGTTTACTTAAAATATTGAGAAAGACTCTTTCATTGTAGTTATAAGAGCCTAAAGGCAAAATCAAAGCCAAAGTTAGACAACCACAAATAACACGTGGAACGTACATAAATCAAGTCTCATCAGACCAGCCGACATTCTTCTAATCTTCTAATGTCAAATTTTGGCAAGTCAGGACAAACTGTAGCAGTTTCCCACTCTGACAGCAGTGCTACGGGGTGTGGTCTCCTGCTGCTGTACTCCGTCTGCTCCAAGGTTCATTGTGCTGGAGGTTCAGAGATGCTCTTCTGCACACCTTCCTGTCAAGTCAAAGCAGTCTGGCCAGGCTCCTCTGACCTCTGGCATCCACAAAGCATTTTCTCTCAGAGAACTGCCGCTCACTGGATATTTTTCTCTTTTTCAGACTGTTCTCTGTAAACCCCAGAGATGGCTGAGCAGAAAAAGCCCAGTAGATCAGCAGTTTCTGAAATACTCAGATCACTTCATCTCACTCCAACAACTATGCCACGATCAAGTAACTTAAATCATCATTCTGAAGCTCAGTTTGAACTTCGGCAGGTCACCTCAACCACGTTTAGCTGCCTAAATGCACTGAGTTGCTGCCATGTGATTGGCTGATTAGATATTTGTATTCATGCACAGCTCAACAGGTGTACCTAACAAAGGGGCTTGTGACTGCATATGTATCTATGAACAAATTCATGTTTCTTGATGCATTAAGGTAAATGTGATTGTGTGTTTTAATGGCACCATTTTTCAGCATCATTACACTACCGATATTTGATTTTAATTAGGATTTACTTGACTTCATGACTGTCCAAGTACAGTAAGTTCTTAATGTAAAAACATTTTGAACTGCAGTTTAAATCTGCAAACAGTCCACATCAGCGCTCATTAGAATGAAAGTTTAACCGCCTTCTCGTTGCTGCTGTGTTCTCACATGCTGGGGATGAAGATGCTGTCTTTGGCTCGGTGCTGCAAAGCTGCCAGTTTGGAGATCTGGTGAAACTGTTGATTGCTCACTTTCCCATGTGGAAGAACATTCAGCAGACCTTTACGGTAGTCTGGAAGAATCTGAATAATCACACAAACAGACACGTTGCACACACATATGTAAACACCAGCTACAAAGCATGTGTGGCACATGAGATGTCACCTGTGGTACCTGATTATAGTGCATGGCCACACAGAGCTCATTGTCAAACTTGAGCGGCTGAGTCCAGACGACGCGCCTGAACCAGAAGCTGTAGCCCGCGTCGACCGACTCGGCCTCTGTTGCCACATCCAGGATGTACTCGTGCTTGTTCAAAGGACGCACATTCTGACCTAAATACACCAAAGAGTTCACATGTTAAAAAAAAAAAAAAGGAGTAAAAACTATTAATAAGCATGTTGTGAAATGTGTTGCGCAGGCAGCCCCATGCTGCGTGACCTGCTGTGCTTTGGAGAGGCACAGGAGCCAGAGCAGCTGCCAGCTGTAATCATGTGGAGATATTCAATGGTCAGGGAAGGAGAAAGACAACAACAGTGTATGTGTATAAAGTATATGTACTATGAGAGGATTTCATGCTGAAATAATGATAAAGCAAAAGAGAAAGGTTTATAATGCAAAGAAATATGACTTGTTTTTTTTTACATACGTAACAAAAAGCAAACAAATGTGATTTTAACATCTCAGCAGGTAACAAAGAGGAAAAGATGTGCACTTTTAGAGGTACGGTCGTGTGAAAAAGAAAGTATACATTTTTCCAATTTTAAGGTTTTAACACATCAGGACATAAAAAAATATCTGGTCCCCACAAGTCCTGAAATGAAGTAAATACAACCTGAGATGAGATGACATATTACACTTTATTCTTTATTTTACAAAAATTAAGCCAGATTAGAGAAGCAGTGTGACAAACCGAGTACACCCTGTGATTCAGTAGCTTGTGGAACCACCTTTAGCAGCAGTAACCTGAGGTAATTTATTCTGTATGACTTCATCAGTCTCTCACATCATTGTGGAGGAATTTGTTTCCACTCTTCTTCACAGCGTTGCTTCACTTCATTGAGGTTTGCGGACATTTATGCACGGCTCTCTGAAGGGCCCTCAACAGCATTTCTGTCTGGACTTTGACTGGATCATTGCAGCACTGTGATTCTTTTCTTTTTCAGTCATTCTGTTGTAGATTTGCTGCTGTGCCTGGGATGATTGTCCAGACAAGCTTCAGCTGTCAGATTCGACTCTTGAATACTTTGGTGTACAGAGGAGTTCATGGTTGACTCAGTGACTGCAAGGTGCCCGGGTCCTGTGGATGCAAAACAAGCCTCCACCACCGTGCTGACAGTTGGCTCTGCCTAGCCCAGCGTCAGTCTACACAGCTGTTGCCAGCACATGAGGACCAGCTCCACTAATTATTCTTTGCCAGATTGTTGTCAGTGGTTGTGAAGCTTCTTCTGGCAGACCAGTCCTCCTGAGTTGCAAACCCGAGCTCCAGCTTTTCACAAGTTCCTGCTGCTGTTTCCTCAGCACATTTGACAGTAAAACTCCTGGAACTGCAAAGCTGTCAGCCTCTGGGTCGTGCAATAAAGTCCAGAAAACTGAGGTGCCTTGGCTGTGACACTCCCGGAAAGATTAAGTACTATCATTAAAGTTCTCCACTTGTGAATAATCTTCATCGCTGTAGAATGACAGACTTCTGATTGTTTGGAAATGGCCTTATAATTCTTCCCAGATGAATGGGCTGCTAAGATCATTGCCGGTATCTTTCTGCTTTGGTGTTATGTTAACACACACCTCTAATGATCATCTGATGATCAGATGTTTTGTCACATTTCAATCAGTTAATGAAGTGCCTTTGATTAGCAGCACCTGGCAGTTATTTACCCTCTCACATCAGGCAGAAACCACTGAGGGTGCACGTTTGTCACACACTTTAACATTTCAGCTTAATTTTTGTAAATAAAAAAATGCCACATGTCACATGTTACTGTTAACTTGTGGTTATATTTATTTAAGTAAGAGCTGTTATCATTTATCACGATGTCCTGATATGTAGAACCACCGAACTGAAACTGAGTGTGTGTGTGTTCTTTATCATGACTTTCTGCATGCAGGCGAACACATGATCCGTGATAATCTCTGCTCATGACGACACAGGAACTCTCCAAGTGCACACACGCAAAGTTTCATGTGTGTGTGTGTGTGACATGAGCGCACCTCTGTTGGTCACTAAAAATGTAGCATATTCTTCTATGGCCTCCAGCCTGTGTAAACCCATCTCATAACACAGCTCCTCAATCACCTCCAGGGCAACCTAAAAGAAACAAACACAACTGTGTCAGTGCAGACACGGGAACACGACACAACTGCCTCGCTGATGCACACTGGTGATGATGAAGTGGCAGCTGAGCACTTACAGAGCACGTTTTGATTTTCACGTGGCGTTCAATGCCCCCGGGGAAGAGGAACAGTTGACGTTTTGAACTTCGTCCTGCCTGAGGAAGCACCAAATCACACACACATGCACACAAACTTTATACACTGCTACAGATTAAACTACACACAGTGAATAA
This sequence comes from Apistogramma diplotaenia, assembly GCA_015052665.1. Classification (NCBI taxonomy): domain Eukaryota; kingdom Metazoa; phylum Chordata; class Actinopteri; order Cichliformes; family Cichlidae; genus Apistogramma; species Apistogramma diplotaenia. The sequence goes on along the minus strand of VOQJ01044869.1, from coordinate 13,145 downwards.
TGTAAGGCCGCTCTTAAGTTCCTACTGCCAATGAATCCTTAAAAAAAACTAAGTTAACAATGTGTTTTTCTCTCATTAGGCTCCCCTGTTTGTAGCATTCAGCCCCGAGCCCGCTGGTTCCTCAATAAATCTTTTAAAACAGCTTCCAAGTCTAAAGTTGCATCCTTTAGTTATTTGCTAAAAAAGCTGCGCGCTGCACTTTTTGCCAAGTATTGCTGAAACAGGAGAAAATAGTGCATTTGTTCGGAATTATTCTCACACTATAATCCCCAGAAGCGTGTCAGCCACTGCAACGCTGTAGCTTTCTGATGTGTAATAGATTTTGGACAACAATCAAGTTCCCTGGCAGAGAGGAAAAAGCAATAGCAGCCTTTGATTATCCAGACAATGGCTGCTGGTTGAATCCAGCCATTGCTGGGTTTGGTCTTTCATTCAATTTGTTGACGATTAGAACAAAATAGAATGTCATTTTTCATCTTTATCTTTCAAAAGCCGTTTCAATCCAGCCACATTAATTTACTGCTTACATCAATAACAGTGCTATTACATGACATAATAGGAGTAAACAGTCTAAATGATGACGGTCGGGGGTGGGGACAAATTGTCTCTGTTCTTCTTCAATTTGTAAAGAAAAAACTGATGAAATGAAACGATGCAAAGAAGAACTCTTCGGCTCTGAATGTCTTCTACACCTGAACCCTTTCCAGCGAATAGATCTGCCTGTTATTCTTTTATGCACACATGACCATACAGATTAAACTATGGGTGAACATTTCTGCAGATAAATAAAGAGACACTGACCATCATAGCCTTCAGCTCCATGCTGTTGGGCGGAACGATGCGGCCACCAAACTGGAACGTCTTTTTCAGATTCTGCTCACACGCTTTAGCTATGCCTGCCGAATTTATAAGAAGTGTTACACACTGATGCTTACGGGACATTAAAAAAACCTGTGTGCTTGTGCGTGTGTGTGTGTGTTTTTTACCCTGATACTGAGGCCCTGCGCTGCGAGAGGCCTGCTGCAGGTATTTGAGCAGGAAGGGCTTGAGGACTTCGGAGCAGCAGTGGAAAGCAGTCAGGATGTACAGCAGCCGCCAGCCTCGCTGACAACTGTCGCTGCAGAGCACAAGAGTGCATGCTTGGGATCACAGGCTCAGTGACGAAAGAGGCTTGTAACTGTGTGTTAGTCTGCAGTGGGTGTGTGCTGTTAATGTGCGGCCAGCGGACTTACGGTTTGGAGCTGGTGTTAGTGGTAAGCTGTTTGAGGAGCTGGCAGTAAGCCTCATCCCTCATCAAGGAGAACTCTCCTATGAGCTGAGGAGGGGATGGACACACACACACACACATATAGAACAGCATACATAGATTAGGGAGCGAAAAAAGAATTTACAGTAAAAAAAAAAAAATGTTTACCTTGAGGACCGTGCTGACCACTTCCTGTTCTGTCAATCCCCTTAATGGAGAGTCACCCATGAAACGCATGATGGCTACACTCACACACACACCGTGCCGTAGATGGAAGAGGAAAACTTCTCTTAATGGACGATGACTCTGACTCAGGTGTAATAAAATGATGTAATTAAAGGAGAGATGGGAGAGGATGAGGACTTACCCAGGAAGAGATCTGCTGCCACTCTGTTCATGGCTGAGTCGGTGAAATCTATCAGCGACTCAGTCAGAGGAGTCTGCAAAGGAGACGACCACACGAGAGAAGTTACACGAATGACTCAGGATGCCTGTAGTGTTGTGATATCAAGGCTGAGAGCAGAGCAGAAGGCACCTTGGAAAACTTGATCATTTCAATGGGCTCCCTGGAGTCTCTATTCTTGTTTTTGCTCTTCAGGGAATCTCTGTGAACACAATCAGTCAGAATGTGCTGCCTTTTGATTACAATAAAACTGAGCATTTACATCAATCGCTTGAATAAAATTAACAGCGTCGTGCTAAAAATAAAATTCAAGATGCATCTCAGCTCAAGTACAGAAGCACAATCAACACAATTAATGTTAGTGAATCTGTTATGCAGATTAGCACCTTTCATTGTCGCAGCATTAGAATATTCTATCACTGGACTACAAATTAGCATCTTAAATTCCACTTAAATGCAGAACCTTAGATTTCCATTTCTGTTGACTAAACTATCATTTATTATGTTGCCTAAGGCCCTTTCATTTGTTAAGTTAATTTGATTGGTTTTGGAGGCTGCACCTCACCGTTTGACTCTTTGGATACTTGTTCTCTGTGTAGGTGCTCTGATTTCAGCTTCTTAAAGGTGAAAAAATGGTGAAAATCTCAGCTTGGGTGCATGAGATATGTCTCGCTCTCAGCAGTGATCAACATGCTTCACTCCACCTCATTGTAGCTATTAGCAATTTTACGATCTATAATTAGTGATTTATTGAGTTTTTTTCAAATATCTAACGACAGGCCTGCTGCTCTCGCTGCACAGTGGCTGCACCCACTCGGCAGCTGATCAACAACATTAAGAGACATTCTGTTGCTTCCAACTTTCTCTTTCAGTGATCGTTTTACATGGAAGTACAGGCATAACCGCAACATACAATGTTGTTGTAATGAAGTCGGGTGGCTCTGACTATTCGCTGTTGATAACAAACTAAAGTTAACTGCCACATCTTTCTTTGGCTGCTTTCTTTCTGCTTTAAGAGCGTGGTAAACATGGAAGAGGACCGGCCAGCACGGAGGAGAGCCTCTGGATTTTCAAAAAGAAAGGTGACAGGAGAGATGATTCTTTGTTCCTTTGTTTACTTTAGTTTATTTGCTTTCACTGGATTAAAGAAAACAGTGACCTGCAGAAGCTGTGTTTGGAGAATTGCCTGCATACATTAAGCTGCATACATAAATGTGTGTTTTTTCTGCCCTCACCCCTTCCCGCTGGGTGCCTGTCTGAAGTACTTCTTGGCAAACTCCAACATGTCATATTTACTGTCCTGCAGGGCCCTTTCATCCAGATCTCCATCAGCAAAGCCATCAAGAGAGACCTTCTGCAAGGCAAGGAGTGACAGTGAAAAACAACCTGAATTCACTTTGACAGACAGAAAAAAACCCAAAACAATATGTGTGTTTGCGAACCTCAATCGTTTGATCTATCTCATGTGCGGCCATCGTGGACGCTACGGCGACAGCAACAGCTGATGACACAGCGAACTGTCCCGCTCCACCTCGAGGCTCCGACTTTCGGTCCAGTGGGAGTGACAGGAAGTCAGGAGGAGCGACGGGATGGACACACTCGGCAGGGAACGCGCCAGAGCGGCCGAACACGGCGCCGAACTTCCAGCCTTGCGCACAGACACGGAGCAGAGGGGTGACGATGTGCAGATGGTGCAGAGCAAAGGCTCCTGATTCCTCTGTGTGCCTAAACAAGCCTTCGCTCTGCTGTAAGTCCTGATCGCTATCGGCCTTCCCTCTGCCAGCAGGTCAGCGTTTCATTTAAACAGGTCAGACCTTATCTGCTGGCTTTTCTTTATCTTTTACAATGTGTGACTCACCTCTGCTGCCACGCTGATAGCCTGACACAAAATGCAGCTTTTTCTCTAATTATGGACACTGCACACATGGGTGCGTCTGCCATGTTTGAGGTCGCTGTATGTGGTGATCCTGGTCCCTAACTTGACCTGGCGGTATAGCAATACTTGAAGCTATCAAAGCCTTGAAATTGATACTGCAATATTCAACAGTTTACCACTAATGATATGTGTAAAGAGTAATGATAATAATTGATGTAAAACCCTATAAAGTGCACTATATTGACAAAAGTACTGGGCCAGATACATTACCCCTACAGGAGCTTTCACAACATCCCATTCTTAATCCACAGGCATCAACATGGAGTTAAATCCCCCCCCCCCTTGCAGCGCTAACAGCTTTCAGTCTTCTTAAGATTATAAGGCTTTCTACAAGATTCGGTGGTATGTCTGTGGGAATTATTGCCCATTCATCCAGGGGAGTGCTGGCTGAGGGTTGTTTGATAGGGTTGTCGTCAGGGCTCTGTGCAGCCTAGTCGAGTTCTTCCGCACCAAACTCATCTAACCAAGCTGATATGGACTTTGCTCTGTGCACCCGCACACAGTCATGCTGGAAGAGAAAAGGGCTTTCCACAAACTGTTCCCACAAAGCTGGAAGCATAGAGCTGCAGTTGCCAAAGCCAGACTCGTCCATCAGACTGCCAGACTGTGAAGTGGAATTCGTCATTCCATAGGATATGTTTTAATTGCTCCAGAGAACTGTGGTAGTGGGCTTTACACCGCTCCATCTAACACTTGTCATTGAGCTTGGTGATGTAAGGCTTGCATGCAGCTGCCATGGAAACCCATGCCAGAAAGCTGCCAGTGCACAGTTTTTGTGCTGATGTTAATGTTTGGGCAGGTTTGGTGCTCTGCAGTTACTGAGTCAGAGTTGACACCTCATCACTGTAAATTGATGTGGTCTGTCACTTTGTGGTTGAGTTGCTTTGGTTGCTAAATGCTTCCATTTGGCAGTAATACAACTTAAGGTTGGTGGAATATCTGGAAGGGAAGAAATTTCACAAACTGACCTATTACAGTACCACACCTGAACTTAATGAACTCTTGAGAACGACCCATTCTTTCATAAATGTTTGTAAAAGCAGAATGATAAGTGCTTAATTTTATACACCTGTGGCAATGATTAAGAATCCAAAGATTAAGAATTATGGCTCAGTACCTTTGTCCATATAGTGTATCTTTCAATTTTGATACATTTGACTTTCCTATAATAAAATAAAATGTTTTAGCTTGTCACATGGCTGTAAGGTCAGCTTAAACATCCAGCAGAGCACCAAGTCAAAGGGAAAGGATAGAGGGGAGGAAGTAGTTGTGTCTCAGCCAGAAGTAAAACTACTTATGGAGACCAGCACTTTACTCCAAGGTCAGCAGTAACATACACACACACACACACATACAGAGGCAATTTTCAACAAACACCCTGTCCCCCAACCCAAAACAAAACACACACACACACACTTTAAAGGCAAGTAGCTGATGAAAAATGTTTTAAGCAGCTCATAAATCGCCTTAACATTAAAGGTTAATTTATGTAAAATCATTGTTTTTTATGCTGCCATTTAAGAACCGTGGCTGAATGAGCGGTTTGAGTGGTGCAGGCAGGATTCAGATGAATAAAACATGATCACGAAATGCTATATGCACCATTTTTAACTTCTGAATTTAGCCCCCCCCCCCAATAAACCAAAATGAATGCATTAAACTAAATTACAAACGTGTGCAAAGTTTCACTGCAGTCTGTCTTATCTGCTGACTGTTTGACGTGACATCTGTGATCCCATTTCATCTTTTATGTCCTCAAGAAAACACATAAATCAATAGTTTTTGAACTGCATTGCCATCATCCATCTGGAAAATCATTTTCTGATACAATATCGTATTCAAAGAGTGCCGTGGGCGCCGTCAACATGACTGCAGCTATATTTCCTCGGCTTTAAAATACCATCACATCCCCGGGGTACACAGGCACAGCACAGGTTAGTAAATCTTTCAAAGCCGTCATTTGAAATTGTCACTTTGTTTATGTTTGGGCCTCGGCCAACATCTGGGAACCCCATGCAAAATTGATTGGTTTTTTTTTTCCAATAACAACATTTCATAAATACTCACCAAAGTCCTGAGTGTCTCTCTTCAGCTCCTCCAAAAACACAACCTTCTTCCTCACCACGCAGCCATAGCTGTACCCTAGAGAACGCGCGAAGGCAAAGACACGCTCATGCGTCTGTCACAGCTTCACACAGAATACAGCACGGCTTCCACAGCAGCGCCTCACCTTTCTCCAGCCCGTCCATGACCTGCAGCCTGATGATGTCACCTTTATGGAAGCTGAGCATCGAGCGGTCATCTGTCACAAAGTTTCGCTCCGCAACCACGTAGTCTGAGTCCTGAGGGGAAAACCCCAGAGAAAGGAAATGCACGTGAGAAGGACTTTTATTTATTTATCTTTTTGGTTTGTCATACGTGTGACTGCTGCTTCTTGCTGTGTACCTGGACACTGGCATATTAACTTGTAGGGAATTGTGTGTACATGTGTGTGTGCTTTGTGCCTTTTTGATCTCATTGATGAACATGTCTATGAGATGTTTGACTTGTGGTCCCTTGGCTGAGAACAGTATGAGCTTCTCATTGGTCAGATTGAACTCCAGCATGTTCTCAGATGGGATGGTCACAAACAGGATGTCTGCATAGCTGAAAAAAAAGAGCCGGTCACAAGCTATTAATAAACAAACAAACAAAAAAAAAACACTATGAGACAACATATTTGCTTGCAGATACAGTAGTGTGCAAAAGTCTTGAGCCACCCCTCATTTCCTGCTCATTGCTTCCAAGGAGCCAGAGTTGCTTGTAATTGTTTAAACTGGTCCTGTTTGCAAAGCCACTTAATACTGATGTATGAATCATTTAAGCATAAAAAAAGTGCTCCTAACTGATCAGCGTTGTGTCTACACATAGCAGAACTTAGAATTGTACAAACTGTGTTTTTGCCTTATTTACTGTATTCACATGCATGTTTGCACATAGTTCAAAAAATCTCGCCACCTAATTCTCTTTGAGCAAAATACAAGAAATAAAATGTCTCACTGTTAACTGCTAATGTCAACACAAAGAGATAAAAAGATATTCTCCTCCTGTATATGGGTTTGCCCGCACATATTAAGGACGAGTCAGACCATAAATCAACAATCTGGTGAACGATTAAAAGGAAGATATGAAACAAGCACATACGTGTATGTTCGCAGGACTCTGAAGTAGTCTGGAGCTGCAGCACTGCTTTTCACGGTCTTCAGCAGTTTGATGCCAGTGTGGGACACTGACAGAACCTGCACCCCTGTTCCTACGCTGCCCTGCACAAACACAGAACAAAAAGAGAAAGGTTTTGTGAAAATGAAAACACCAAACTCCAACATAAGGATTCACCAGCAGGCTCACCGAGGCCGGGAAGAGCCGGGAGAAGTATATTTCCCAGGTTTCCCTGGCTGCTGTGACAACTGTTTTCTTCACGTGCTCCTCCACTGGATCCATATTCTGTTTGACGCTGTGCTTAGCTGCCGTTTGCACAAACAGACACACACAAACTCATGAATGTCAAAGAGATTAAGAGCATACGGTCTTAAAAAATGTCTCCTGGAAGAACAGACAGACTACCAAAAAGAGCTTTCATTTTCTGCCTTTCATCACGGGTGATGCGAACACACGCCTCCGACAAAGTGTCATTTACTATCTGGAGGACAGGGGGAGAGGAAAGAAGAGGAATTGTTAGAAATTATTAAGATGAATCTTTCTATGATCTTTGTGTTATTAGCCGGGCTTATTGAGCTCAAATGGGCTGAAAGTAAAAAAAAGAAAAAGAAAGAAAAGTTGGGTTCAATGAGAAGAAAAGTTACCTGTTTGAAAATGAGATCCAGCAGCAGAGGACTGTTGAAGCTGTCTTTGGGATAAAAAACCTGCAAAGGAAAGGAAATACAGTGGAAAAGATATGGTTTAATAGTGGAGAGATACAGGTGGGAAGAAGTGGTACTTACATACAGTTTATATTTATGTTTGTGCACACCTCCTTCCTGAGATACAGCCTCCAGGGAACGTTGGTGTAGGTGTAGTGTTCTTCGTTGGTGCGCTGATGAAGCTGCGTCTGGATGGTCTCTGTCTCCACTGGAAGCTCCCGAGAGACTGCATCCAACAGGCCAGGTTATCATTTTTGTGTTACCTCCGATCCACGCTCTTATTCAGACACGAGGCCAAAGGTCCTGTGAGACTGTGCTCAGGTAAACCTGCGCTTTGAGCTAAATGATGAAGCTTATGTGGGCATTTGGGCTGCTAGTCTAGTCTTTACATCACTTCTGCTTTACCACGCTGTCAAGGTGGTAAAGCTCACCTTCTGTGATCCAATCAGCTGGTGTTCAATGTGTTTTAACCCTTTTTTTAAGCCTTTATTCATATCATTTGGCACTGATAGATACTGAGATCACAAACACACACAAACAGACTCCGCTCTGCTCTCTGCATTCATCAGAGTCTAATCACCAAATCCTTTATTCTTAAACTCTGTATTTCTGTGCTTCCATACATCATACTCAGTTCCTTCAAATGATCTCTCCTTATTCAACTAACATGCCAGCATATGCTCGAAACAACAAAGCTACTATGTGGTTGCTCACCATTTCTGTTTCACACCCTGACCGGTGCCAGTTATCACTACACAGTACAGGTGAGACTAACGCACAGAAGTGCGCTTTCCTTTAGGAATCTGTGCCTGCATGGTCATGTGGGGGTCTCGCTGGCTGCTTGCTGCGACAGTCCTCCCATCTCACCGCACCTCCTTCTCCCGACTTTCAGAGCGATCGCTACGGTTATCTTGGTTATTACACGAGCATTACAGTGTTTACGAGTTAGGTTATATGAGATGGCAGAAAAATGACATCTAGCAGATAAAGGTTTGATCGTGAAATCATGACGTTAACACAGAAGTAAGAGGAGGATGACAGAGCAGGAAACACTGAGGGATCAAAACACGCAATTAACCAACTAAACACAGGAATTGAACTCACGCGTCAGGACGGCAGCCATCCACAGTGATACAGTCAAAATGAAGTGCAACAAACATGAAGACACTTTACTTCATGTTACTTGGTCTTAACTTTACTTGGTAACAATGACCAATGTTCATTTTTTAAAACAGCAATTACACAAGTTGGCATAGAAATTTGGAGGATTAATAAAAGCTATACGGCAACGCAGCAATAACATACTGGCTCTATTCATAAAGCACTTTTCAAAAACATTACGTGGCACTTTATAAAGGGAAACTCAGATTAAGTAATTTAATAGAGTAAAATGAATAAAAGCAGATCATGTGAAGATGAAGTAGGCAAACAAAGCCTGATAATAAATCGTCTACAATGTACTGGAGACCAGAGTAAAGCAGAGACATTAATGAGAGAAGTGTTGAGAAGTGATTTAAAAGATGTCACCGAGGGTCCCCCTGAGTTCTCTCTGGATCATTGTGATCATCCCCTCCAGCTGACTACTGTTGTTTGGTGCTTTATTAAGCTAAGATATTTCGAACACTGATTTAGCTTCATCTGTGTACAAACTTGTGGATGAGTGGCTGTGAGTACCTGGAGGAGGTATGGGGAGGGGACGGGTGGGTGCTCTGGTCTTTGTGCTCTTGGTGGGTTTAAATCCTGCCTCTTTCACTGCAGATGCAGCGGGAGCAACGGGCCGTCTGGGCTGGAGACACACAAAAACATGTTTATGTGTGCGTCTACGTCCTTGTATGGTTTGTATACACTCATCATCACTCTGCTTTTTCCAGGGCCTTTATTGACTTTAAAACACAAGAATTGGGTGCACAAGATAGGATTTTTTTGGGATTTTCTCTAACACACACACAGGCTCAAAAATAAACACATGAAGTCAAAATTAAAAATGCATCCCAGAATCATTGCAGCCTGGAAACAGAACAGTTCAAAGTTTAAAAAACAAAAAATACCCTTCATGGCGTTCATGAGTGTATGTAAACTTCTGACCACGACATGCTGCTTGCAATTATCTGTGACTGTACATTCTAGCATTTTGAAGCGTGTGTGTGTGTGTTTACCTGTGGAGCAGGAGGATTATCCATCTGTGGTTGGAGGATCTGTAAAGCTTCATCGCGAGCCGTTTGCTTCTTCTTAAACTTCCCGTCTGGTCTCCTAAATACAGCCGTGCAGTGTGAACATCGCACATTACAGCGTGCAGCATTTTTCCACTGCAAACACATCAAACTGTATAAGCCTGCATTAATGTTTATTGAGTGTAGACACGATCATTCTGCTGTCGAGTGCTTGATGCAAGCGTTAACACGAGAGCTGGTGTCTGCTGGCGCTTTGTTCAGCCTGTGCTTGGCAACATGCACAGTTAATTCTGTGTCTGCAGATAGCATCAACGGCTGTGCTGTATTTACAAGCAAAGTTTACTGTAGGCCTTCAAGAGAAAATCTGATTACCGAGCTGACTCCTCAACACAAAACAGTGTTTTTGTGTGTCTCTGTACGTGTGTGTTTGTGTGTGTGTGTGTGTGTGTAGCCTCACCTCTTTCCAGGTGGCAGCAGGTCTGGTGGTGGTGGTGGGGAGTTGTACCTTTTTATGATTTCTTTAAAAATGACACAAAGCAGAGAGTGAATAACAAGCTTGTGTCCAAACAATGTTTCAAGAAATCAAGAAATTGATGGATTCACTCACATGTGTGTAAACCTGACAAATAAATAAATGCCGCTACCTTGGATATCTTGGCTGGGGACGATGTGATCTGCAGTCCGAGCTGAATACTTCACCACTTCTCCAGCAGGGGGCGGAGGAGTCGTCACAACTGGGGCTGAAGTGTCCACAGAACAAAAATGTCCAGTAATATTTCCTCTGCCCTCTTAAATAAGAGTTCTGTTTGAAGCAAACTTTATTTCGCTCTCCCTCCCTCTCTTACCAAATTTCCTGACTGGCTTGTCCTTGTTCACGGGGATGCCCGGGGTTTTTCTCAGAGCGACACTGTCCTTGCCTGACTGAGCCTGAAAAACACACACACACACACACACACAGAGCAGATGTTAAATGTAGTCACCTGTGATTTTGCTGAAGAAGTCAACGGATGCTGTTTTTGGTACAAACAAGCCCGTGGATAGCCTGCAACTACGCATGATTAATCAGATTTTGTTAGCAGGCTTTTTTGCACATATTTCGGCACGTATAATATGGATTTATTTTTGTTTGTTTTTGAAACGCTAAAACATAGGGAAACATGCAGACATAAGGGACCTAAAACTGAGACTGACGAAGGCCCAAGATTCCAGCACAGTACAGTCAATAAGTGGCCCAGGATGACGTCTTTCCCTCTCTGGAGTAACTTAATGTGTGTCACTGTACAAATGAAAAGTGTCATTCCAGAAATTCATGAGCTTTGCGGAAAGAGCAAAAAAAAAAAGATGACCCATCACTCAATATTAGCTTATCAAACGTAGCAGAGACAGAAGGAGATATTCTATTCAGTTTGGTCTTTGAGTGCCGTCGATGGATGGCACTTAGCCAAGTGAGCTGAAATCCAGCACTGATGGAACATCCTCGATTCCATTTAACCCTTTCGCCCATAAACTGTCTGAAATCTTCTCCCCGGAACCCTGAATCCATGTCACTTTAATCTGCCGGGGAAACATGAGGAATCCTGAGCATTACATCAAAGGGAGGTTCAGACTGTCAAATAAAATGTAGAGTTTGCAACCAAAGAAACAGCAGCCAGGGCGGAGACTGAATTTCACCTGGAGTTGATCACAAAAAAAGAAAGAAAATAAAAAAAGGAGAGCGAGCCTTACTAGCAGACAGACGGTTATCTGATCAATGTGAAAAAGCAGCGTCTGTGAAGGCTGCTTTGAAAATGTCTATCAAGAAGGGATGTCTGGATACAAGACCTTTATCTCACACCGGGATAACAGTGGAGCCGACTGTCTTACAGGTGAGCATAAAAAAACGTAAGTGCATCAAAAAAAAAATTATTTTTTAACCTTTCTCAGATCAGGTGCAGCTTCATAACTGAAAACATTGAATTATTACTCTGGGAAAAAAAAGCCAACACTTCAAAAATAATTACCACACAGTGTTACGGAGGACTGCAGACCCCGAGCAGCCTCCTCGAGTAAAACGAAGATATCAGAACAAAAGGAAAGTTGCAGCCGCCTCCGCAGCAGCTGTAGAGGCACAACTGCATCGCACTCAGTTATGTGAACACTTTTGATTCACTTTCGGACGCACTTGCTTTCCCTTAAGTGATTAGGCACAGAAATGAGCATGTTTACTATTGTGGCTCTTTTGTTGTTGCATTTATTTACAGATTTCTTTTTTCTCAACCAGCTGCTGCCTGTTATCCAGCTCTTTGCACTTCAAATAAACAGTCTTTCTTGATTCTCCTGCTGCTTTAAGTTTACAGCAGCCTCTTTCACACACTCAGCGGTGCTCGATTATTACGCAATGTGTCAGTGTGAACTGTTTCCTCACGTCTCAGAGTTACTGACCTGTGCAGCTGGGTTAGCTTTGTCACTTTTTGTGGAGGTTGGCTGAGGTTTGGGATTGTGGGGGGAGACCTGAGGCTGAGCCCGAGGCTGTGACGGAGTCTGAGCAGAGAGAGGATAGGGGCTGGCCGGGACACCTGCTGCAGCAAAGGGAGTTGGAGTGAAGTTAGCGTAGGGGCTCGGTGGGATGTTTGCATAGGGACTTGGCGGTATAACAGCATATGGGCTCAGAGGGTGATGGAGCAGAGGACTCATGGGAGGACTTGTGATCGGGGAGGTGGGCGGACTTGACACCGGACTGCCGACCATAGCCATGGCTTGCATGGTCATCTGCTGGGCCTGAGAAACAAGAACATGACACATTATATCCATAGCGTAACAGCAGTGGGACAGATAAACAGACGATGATCCAAAACCGAAGCTCACCATGATGACGGCCTGCTGGTTCACAATCGCCTGCTGCTGCTGGGACAAACCAGCCTGCTGGACATCTGGAGGAGAAACACAGTAAACAGGATGGAGGGATGGAAAATCATGTTTGATGATTTTTTTCCCCCCCTGTCATCACGTTTGATACAAACCAGGTGTTACAGGTGCCACTGCAGCAACAGGAGGCGACATCACACCTCCCACAGGAAGCACTCTCACAGCTGTGAACACAAACACACTCAATCATCCAGTTTCTGTCAGATTTTAAGTGTGTTTGTTTTATTGCACACACTAATTATCTCTGAGGACTGTGGAGCGCGAAGGTGCGACTATTTAGCATGTGTGCCTGTGACTGACCTCCAGGTGGAGGCGGGGGGCCAGTGGACTCGCCTTGTTGATGCCACCCCCCACCGACTCCTCCAGCTCCCTTCAACCTGCTGGACAGTCCTCCAGCGGATTCCACTTCCTGTGAGGATACACGGGCGGACTTTAAAACCGCAGACTGTATATAAAAGATGAATATACACGTGTGTGTGTGTGTGTGTGTGTGAGTAGGGTGTATGCTGTATGTGTGCGTGGGCATGTGTTTAAAAAGCATTTGTGCTCCACAGTGCCTTAGAGCGAGATGCCACTGCCTGATCAG
>VOQJ01044868.1:0-34218 GCA_015052665.1 Apistogramma diplotaenia | reverse complement strand
CTGCCCTAACAGCTCCCTGAAAAGTCTTCAGCTGATTCAAAATGCTGCAGCTAGAGTGCTGACAGGGACTCAAAAGAGAGAGCATATTTCTCCCATATTGGCTTCTCTTCATTGGCTCCCTGTTAAATCTAGAATAGAATTTAAAATTCTTCTCCTCACATACAAGGTCTTGAATAATCAGGCCCCATCTTATCTTAAAGACCTCATTGAACCATATTACCCCAATATAGCACTTTGCTCTCAGACTGCTGGCTTACTTGTGGTTGCTAGGATACTTAAGAGTAGAACGGGAGGCAGAGCCTTCAGCTCTTCCGTGGAACCAGCTCCCAGTTTGGATTCGGGAGACAGTCACCCTCTCTATTTTTAAGATTAGGCTTAAAACTTTCCTATTTGATAAATCTTATCGTTAGGGCTGGATCTGGTGATCCTGAACCATCCTTTAGTTATGCTGCGATAGGTTTAGGCTGCTGGGGGGTTTTCATTCACCTCTTTTTACTCTGTTTATACTCTGCATTTATTCATTACTTATTATTAATCTCTGGCTCTCTTCAACAGCATGTCTTTTGTCCTGTCTCTCACTCTTCAGCCCCAACTGGTTGCTGCCGGTGACTGAAACTACATCTCTGATGCTACAGGCCTCAGTTAGCATGTTATAGTATAATGTTAAAGTTCATGGCAGTACAATTAGAAAATAACTAAACAAGTATGACTTGTTTGGAAGGGTTGCCAGGAAAAGCCTCATCTCACTAAAGAGAACATGACAGTACAGCTTATGTTTGCAAAGTTGCATCTGAACAAACCACAAGACTTCTAGAACAATGTCCTTTTTATACAGACGAGACTGAAGTGGAGATATTTGGTCATAATGCACAAAACCAAACACAGCATATCACACCTCATACCAACTGTTAAGCACGGTGGTGGAGAGGTGATGATTTGGCTTTGTTTTGCAGAACCCAGGCACCATGCAGTTACTGTGCTGACAGTGAAATCCTCTGTATACCAAAGTATTTTAAATGCAAAATGTGAGGAAGACATCTGTCAGACAGCTAAAGCTTGACTGAAAATGAGTTGCACTAAAGGATAATGATTTCAAGCATATCAGAAAATCTACAACTGAATGGCCGGGAAAAAAAAGAATCAAGGTCCAGACCTCAACCTGACTGAAATGCTGTGGTGGGACTTTAAGAGAGCTGTGCATAAATGAATGCCTACAAACCTCAGTGAACTGAACAAACATTGTAATGAAGAGCGGACAAAAATATCTCCACAACAATGTGGAAGACTGAGTCATTGCTGCTAAAAGTGTTCTACAAGTTATTGAACTGTGGGGTATCATTTGCTTTTCACAGGACTGCACAGTCATTTGCAAACATTCATTTTCACACAAATTCGTATCATTTATGTCTAAAGCCTGTACTACTTACTAGTCTTTGGCCAGACAGGACCTCCAACAGTGCCAAGAGCTTCACCCCATCTTTGATGTCCTCAAACAGGTCATTGACCTCTAGTGGTGGTTTATGCTAAAGAACAGAAAACAGTTTTAATGTGCAGAAGCAAAATGTCATGAACATCTGCAGCAATTAGAAACTAAGCCAAAAAGAAATGTATTTCACACTGTTAGATCTACAATATAAAAGGATATTGAAATATTAGCATAAAGAGGCAAAACCAAATGCTGTTTGTGAGAAACAGGCTTGTTAGTAACAACCACACGGCCTCCCTGCAGCTGAAAAGATGGTGCCTTTTCCTCAGCAGTGGCTTGGTGCCCAGTCCTGAGGCGATGGTACTCATTTAACCCTAACTGGATACTGTCTCCTGATATCATATCCACACATTTACAGAGCTGAGGAATCTCCAACATGAATGACAGCGTCATGATGTACTGTTTTACACATTCAGCACAGAATAAATAAATGAAACACATGTTTATTTATGCAGTACAACGAAGCTGTAATTAAAAGCAAAGCTCACCATGGGAATCCTTTATTTGGCACTGTATACAGGGCATTTCACAACTCAACATATTCCATGACAGGATGTAGTTGGATGCCTATTTGGGGCAGAGCAGCGTGAAGAAGCAAGCTTCTGTCTTGTTATTGTATGCATGTATTCTTTAGTCTTTTCGTCACAAAACAACATTAAATAATCTCTATGCAAGTTCACACAGGTGAAAAAATAAGTAAAAGTTTAGTAAATGGACCCATAGTTTAACAGAGCCATCTTGACTGTAGAAGACCAGCATTCAGGGTTTTCCTCTAATTCTTCACCCCTTTTTACATCTTAATTCAAATTCATATTGTTCCTTCACCACTGCAGCTTAACTTGCACGGTGCATACATTAATATGCAGCTGAGACACAACTTTAGGAATACAAGTTTAATGTATTTTATCTCTATGTAGTGATCTAATCTATTTCCATTAGATAAAATAAAAAAACCAGCCCTTTTTCAAATGCTAATGTAAGCACCAAACAGCCTTGGGAAAATTACACCAACCCTGGAAAAACAGCGAGAATCACTGGAAAGTTGCTTAGTAACGCAATATCAGAGGAAATGGACACAAAGGCTGAGGGGAATTGTGAGAACTTTAGGAAGTTCAAACTTTGATAAACTTTCATCTATAAAAACAAATTTCATTCAAACTGATATTTAATATTTTTGCAAAAACAGAAAAAATATATATCTTTTTTTTTTATCAAAGCAACAAACATTTTTAGAAGAAAAGCTCGCACTGGAAATGTTCCTGTTAAACAAGGCAGTCACTCAGTAGCAGTCTGCAATGCAAACCTGACTGTGTGAAATGTCTGTCATGATGTGGCTTATGCTACATTAGTCGTATTGGTATGCACAGTGAGTGAGCTTGAGCACAGTGCATGAATAATGATGAATAGACCAACAGAGCGACCCAACTCTAGCCCACCACATTACTCAGATTCTTCTAAAGTTTTAGAAGCCAAGCTTTGAACTACTGTGGGCAGATCAGGCCCAACAAAAGACCCCTCTAAACCAAATCCTTTGCCAGATCCCAGACTGAAACCCTGTAGTGTTTCCTGTGTTGCATACTTTGCTGTGTCATCTGCAGTTACATAAAGATTTACAGCAAGTTACTTTGATTTTGAGCAGTTTTCTGGTATGCAGCACATCAACGGACACAATCTAATTCAGTTTCTGACACTTTCGAGTCCCACTGCGATGCAGTACAGCGTGTGGTCATGTGTTATTGTTGTGCACTTAGTGCCTTGTAATTTACATGCATGAACCTTAGAAGAAGACGACTGCCTGCAGGGAACAGTCCTCACCGTCTTGCTCTCCATCTGCACACTGCATCACTGTCCCTGCCAATCCTCTCCACAAACACACACATACGCCGACGCGCACATACAGTACATGAATAACTAAACACCAAAGCACATAGTTGTGCACTCATAAACAGCAGACACACAAAAACACTAAATAAACAACAAATACATAGCCCAAACACCAGTTTTGAGATAATCCTTAAATCCACCATATGTACACAGGAACAAACTCCACTCCATTTTCAATATAAATGCCCCAACTGTGATTCTTTACAACTGAACTGTCTATGAGCTTTGTCAAGATCTCTGATGATTCTATTCATGAAATAAGACACCTGAAAATCAAGTAAAATGCCATTACAAACAACAGCCCGGTCTCATTAAACATGATTTCGTTTTGAGTGCTTAAGTATTGTAAAAAATTATGTCATTATTTACAGTTAATTGGATGAATTAAATTATCTTGTTGTGGCGTTATCAGGGTTGGTATTATTGCATGGCAAGAATCTTATTGCAGTCACTACTTTCTACAGACATGACAGTCGCATGAAAAAAGAAGCTACGTAATCAAGTCAAGTTTAGAAGTGATTAAGGTTAGTGAAATAAAGTAAGCAGTCGATTGCATTGATGGAAACTCCCACTTACCTTGGCTAAATGAGAATTGATCCATTTTGTGAAGGTTCTCTTCTGGACTGCCTCTTGCTCATCTAAAAATGAAAGGAATATAGTCCATGTCAACACATGAAATCATCAAATCACGTGCTCAGATACACAACTAAGCTCTGTACTTGGACTAGAGAAACTGGTGATATTCATAGAGCATGCACAACCAGATGGAAAGAACATGCATAATAAGACCTGACGATCAGACTTATTCATGAAAGAAGTGACTGCAGTGATTACAGCTACCAATACATTAAATAACAGTCTCACTAAAGCCAGAACACTATTTTATCATAACTCACACTACATGATGTCAAGTAGTATTGGAGCAGTTCTGCACCGTGGATAATTTCTGGAATATTTAGATGTGTTCAGGTGATTACCAGTGCTAGTATAAAAGGTGCTCCTGGAAAGAGCCCTCCAAAAGAGGTCATACAAGGAGATTAGAGGGTGAGCAGAGAGCCAACTTCTCATCTCCCAAACTCCTGCATGTCCAGTGTTAACATGTGCGATTGTTTAAGTCACCCCCAGCCTCTCTTATGGTCTTTTTATATATTCATTAAAAATGCCTCATGTATTATGCAGAGCGCATATTAAAACAATACATTTGTTTGCTTTAGCTGTTGTCACGGTGAGAAGTGATTTCTAACACCCTGTCAAACGTGTCAGTTGGCGAATTCTGCATGTCACAGAGTGGCCATTTTTAAATATCCACCCTTAGAGATATACAGTGATCACGTGTTTAAGTAGGCAATGCGAACACTATACAGGGAGCAAAGACATCAAGTTAACCCACAGGCAAATGCTTCATCACTAATGCACTAGGGATGCCCACTGAAGCATAGCAGGCACATACAGATGTGAACATACACGGGTGCAACACACAGAGCTGTGTTTGTGCAGTATGATAACAAGTTCTCAAAGCAGGGATTCACCTACAAAGCATTAGCATATGTTATGCCCCATATAAGCCACACAGGTCCACACAGATGAGAGATGATGCCCTACTTACCACGAAGATACTGAAAAAATCCAGTCACCAGATTTAAAGAAGTCTTCCTGACAGATACATCCTTATAGTGAGCCATTCTACACCCCACTCTCCAGCACTCGCCCTGTGCATTTCATGAGTTCCAGTGCACATATATGTGAGTGCGTGTGTGTGAAAATAAAATCCACTGTGGAAAAACTGACACAAAAACACCCAGATGTCCTTGCACCCTTTTTCCAGCAGGAAGCAAAACAGATCTGGCTGTCTGGTTTTCCAGTGAAAGCAAAAGAGCTGCTGGAGGCTGTGATGAATACGTCCCCTCCTCCCTGACACCCTCAACCTGACATACACACACGCATGCACACACACATACACACACACACACGCACGCACACAAACGGAAAAGCAGAAAACTAACAGAAAGGGTGATTTAAAATCCCATCCTTCCTTCTTCCTGTGTTTTTCCCATCCAGAGGAGCCATGCCTGTGTGGATGTGCACAGCCCCCGCTGCACTGCCTCGCTGTATCATCGTGCCATCTGAGGCTGTAGAGATCTCAGCTAGAAGCATGGCTCCACCAATCAGCACGCGGGAGGTGGTGATGTCACAGCCCTGGCTGCATTATCCCGATTTAAGCTTGGTGTGTGTGTGTGTGTGTGTGTGTGTGTGTGTGTGTGTGTGTGTGTGTGTGTGCGTGTGTGTGTGTGCGTGTGTCTGTATTTGCCCACAAGATCTGCCTAATCTTCCATGAGAGTGACACATTTAAAAGCATTAAAGTGTCCAATACAAAAATCTCATTGTACATCTGTATAATGACAATAAAGGCATTCTATTCTATTCTAAATAAAAACTTAAACAATTTACTATTTTTATCAACAAAAATAAAGAAAGTAGCCTTCAGTTTATTTATTAAAGAATAAAATTAAAAGGCTTCTTCACAAAGCTCCACATGCTGCAACAAATCTTAATAATTAATGCAGTCTGGTGAGTGATGTCTACCACCTGCTCTCTCTCATTGTCAATGCTGCTGTGACGACAAAGCAGACACACCCACGCCGGGATCCCCTTTGTACAAAAAGAACAATGTTAAAGCTCTCAAGCATGTCCATTTTGTTCTGTTAAGATCTAGAAGAACCCCTTTTGACGAGTCTGTTTTTCTAAAGGACTACTACTCAAGTCTTCTGTATATAGCACACAGCAGTCAGTTGTATGCTTCTCATTTCCTGCTGAAAAATCCCATCATTCTTTCAAGACCACCAGCATGCTAAAAGCCTTTCTGATATGTTAAAAATAGGCCTGAGGTTGCCGTTCTATTATTATCGCTCTATAAACTGCTGGTGGAACTGGCCCAGAAAAGCTATTTGAGTGAAAATGTTTTCCTATTTTTATACCAAAACAACAAAAGGTTATCAGTGCCATTACAATGACACTGAAAGCTATGCACACCAAAAACAATACACTTTTAGAGATACTAAAGTTATTTCTCACAGCTATTTATGACAAGCAGAGACATAATACTAAATACAATACCACCTGAACAAAAAATAAATAAATAAATAAAAGGAATTCACAATAAAGGCTTTATACTGCATCATTTATTGATGAGAAACATAATTCAAGTGCATTGCAAATTTTAACATTTGGTCCAAACCTTGACCAGAATATTTTTAACAAGGCATCTATTCACCACAAATATGTTTAATAAAAAATAAGGTGGAACCACTTTTTACAACAGAAAAGTCTTCTATAAAATTTTAGATGTACTTGCAAAACTGCGTTCGTTTTATATTTATTTATTTATTTATCAGTCCAGGCAGAGTTAAAACAGCGATTTTTATTGTCAATTTTACGTTTCTGACATTTTTTCCACGGTTGTCGTACTTGGAGAGAGTATTCTGGGCTGGCGTTGCTACGAACCGGGAGCGGTGCGTTCAAGTACAAGAAGAAGGATAGGAATTTTTAAAACTCAAAGCAAATATGATTTAAATGCGTTTTTGTGTGCCGCTAATTGAATAGCCCCACTCTATAGGGTTTGAGTCAGGAGATTGACCAGGTCAGTCAAAACCTTCCACTTGCTGCTCCTGATAAGCTCCTTAGTCTACTCACTCCCACCTCAGCTACAAATGTATATAGTGATGTGAAATCTGTAGTGTTTATTTTTATTTTTCATGTATATGTGTAATATATGTGTGTATATGTATAGATATATACTCTATGTATAGAATTTTTCTTCTGTACTTCTGTATTAAACTGCGGTAATGTGCAAATTTCCCCATTGTGGGATCATTAAAGGTCTTATCTTATCTTGTCTTAGTAGTTCTTGCAGTGTGTTTTAGGTAATTATCTTGCTGCATGATGAAGGATTTCCCAATCAGTTTGGTGGCATCACTTCAGACTTCGGGTACAACTCAGACCCCTGCCACCTACAGAAGTTCTCAGATGATACAGCCATCATCGGATGCGTATCAGACGGGACCGACAAGGAATACAGGGGGGTCATCAGTCACTTTGTCAGCTGGTGTGAGACCACCAGTCTCCAAATCAACGCCAGACGAAGGAGATGGTCATAGATTTCAGGAGGAAGTCACCCCCCACAGCACTGGTGAACATCCAGGGAAATGACATTGAGACAGTGTTCTCTTACAAGTACCTAAGTGTTCACCTCAACAACAGGCTGGACTGGACTATAAACACAGACGTCCTGTACAATAAACAGACGTCCTGTACAGTATAAGAAGGGCCAGAGTCGACTCCACCTGCTGAGGAGACTGAGGTTCTTCGGTGCCTGCAGGACTGCAAAGACATTTTATGACTCAGTGCCCTTTTCTATGCAGTGGCATGACATCCATTATGGACAACCCCCATCACCTTCAGCATGAGACCGTGGATGCTCTGAGCAGCTCCTTCAGTCAGAGACTGAAACAACCTTGTTGCAAAAAGGAGCGCTTTCACAGGTCATTCATCCCAACAGCAGTTAGCCTCTGTAACACATCATAATGTCATGAGTCACATGGATACTTCACCTTCACTGACATCACTTATGCACACAATGCATGTTTACAATGAATATATACATTCTATTTATTTACACTCCCAATTCAGCTACAAATGTATATAGTGATTTGTTATCTGTATATAGAGTAGTTATGTATATGTGTGTATATGTATAGATATATATTTTATGCATATAGCATTTTTCCATTTCAATTTTTATTCTCTTTTATTTAACTTCATCTTCTCTGTACTGAACTGAGCTGTGGTAACATGCAAATTTCCCCATTTGTGGGATCATTAAAAGTTTATCTTATCTCATCTTAGAAGAAGCCATGCAAGCCCAAGCCATGACATAACCTGTTTCACAGATGAGCTTGTATGTTTGGGATCATGAGATCCTTTCTTTCTCCAAACTTCAGCCATTTCATCACCTTGCTAAAGGTTAATCTTTGTCTCAACAGTGCATAAAACTTTGTCCCAAAATTTCTTATTTCTGTACCTCCAGGCTGGAAATTGCTATACCTATGCAACTTGCTAGACTGTGGCACTTTCATCCCTGACCTCTGGAGGTTGTTGCTGATGCCACTAACATCAGCGCTTACAGTGTTTCTGTCATCAAGTGCTATCTTCTGAACAGTGTATCAGATCCAGATGTAAATACCTGGAAATAAAAGCCACCTTTGTTGCGCAGGTGGCATTGATCTTTTCTCTCATATTGATATTATAATATTTTTTTCTTTATTTACATATATGAATGTAATTATTATAGTGAAAAAACTTTATTAAAGTATCGGAGGTTATATTGTGCTAGTGATATTAAAAGGCTATACATCTTTGTCCATAATAACATAATCAGACTTCATCCCTGTCATAGCATTTTTTATTTTTTATTTCCCAAACTCTCCATATTAGATAGGTCCAACCCAGGAAAAGACCTCTGCTACAAAGGAAATTATCTTTTTTTTTGTTTCCATCAGAGGTGACTTTGGAAAGAATCATGTAAAAAAATAAAAATAAAGGAATGCTAGTACCGATATGTGACTTCCAGCATCAAGAGCAACTCAACATATGAATTTGTCTTTCAGCAACTACTATTTCATCTAAAGTTGCTTAAATTCTTACTATTGTTTGAATATACGATGCTGTGTATGAACCCTTGCTTCAGGCAACAGTACAATTTTTAAGTCAAATCAACTTGAAACAATGCAGTTGCATCCTGTTAATCGTTTGACCAATATGATTAACAAAAATCACTAGCAGGGACCCCACCGTAATTATGATTATTTATTGAAAGAGAATAGCAGATGGAGTGAGCAAAGTTTTGGGCATGAGACTGAGATCTTTTGAGAATTTGGCTGCAGCTTCCAGGCCGGATAGACTTTTCCTGATGTTCCAGGTGTTCCGTTCAATTATGAGTATGTTAAGGAGCTGTCCAGAGTCCTGAGCTTTTGTTTAGAAGACTTGTTTTGTGTAATAAGTTGAATTTCTTTAGTTCCGACTGTATTAACTGAACATTAAAGCTCTGGCGAACACGAAATGGAAAACAGCACCCAATCATGAGTCATTATGTTTGTGTCAAATTGCCTAATTAAGCATGACATAATACTAATCGCCTCAACTGGAAATACCACACAACATATTAAACCACAAACGTACCTGCAATTCATGTGAGTAAAAATATACTTTAGGAGAGATAATACCACTGATAATACTGTACAGTAGGTGCTTGTCTTCAGTGGCTAAGGGTGGGAGCATTGTCAAAAATCACCTTTCTTCCATTTAGTCGTCAGCATACCTAATTGAGCCTCAACAGGCCAACAGCAATCAAGCAGGAAAACCAATGATTCTGCAGCTGGACTCAAGCCAGCCAGCCCTATATGAAATGCATAACAGAGAGAATGTATTACTTAGAATGGCTTACTTATCTTCATAGTAATATGACAACAGTGTAATCTAATCAAAACGCAAAGACAAGAGAAGGCAAGCGAATAAGTAGCTTCTAATAATCTAAAACAGACTAATGCACCTCAGCTTCATGTAGAGTGGTGAAAAGGTTCTCTGCTCATGAGGTAATATTAGTGCGATGGCAGTGTGTTTATACGAGCTGTCAGTGACACAATCGAGAAAAATCAGCTCTTATAGCTGACAACATGCATGCTTCTCTTTCTTTCTCTTTCATTTACTTGCCATCACTTCAGTGATGATGTAACAACAATCCACTGTGGCACATACAATGAGTGCACTCTTCCACAGAGCCTATCAGTGGTTTTAGCTTATGAGTATTTTCAACAAAGCTTGTCTCACTGACTTCATGCAGGTTATGAATATGTTTTAGCAAAAAACATGGTTTTTACAACTCAAGCACATTTAGTGAAAGATACAGATGAATATCACTTTAATATCGCCCACTGGTGGCATTTTTTGAGTTCTGCTATTAATTATATTTTTCTATGTTTCCGAATTTCAATATGGTCTGGATTTTTATTTCACTATATGTTTTAAGTTCTGTCCTTAGTTATAGTGACTGTAAGTAATTACTGTTTCCCCGCGTCCCTGTGATCCAGCGCCTGGTTTAGTTATGTTTTGATTCGCTCTGTGTGTCCTGTTCCCTACATGTTGTATTCAGTTTTGCTTCCCCATCTCATTGGCATCATCTTGAGTATTTATTGCCTCAGTTCCCCCTTGCTCTTTGTCGAGTCCTTGTTGACTGTTCCTGCTGCTGTGTGCTCTCCCATCTGTGTTACTCCTTTTGTTCTGCTGGCCACATCCAGCTAAGTCTTGTGTTTCCAGTGAATAAGAGCTGTTAAGTCTAGTTCCACTTGTCCTGAGTCCTGCATAGGAGTCCTCAAGCTGCCTGCCACAGCCCGTTTCATTTTCCATTTCATTTCAAGAAATCAGAGCATGACCAATCATTAAAAACCAACACTAATACCAATATTTGGCGATTTAAATGTCTGATATATGGACACGCAAAGCAGAGTTCCCTAACATTTGTTATGAGAACTTATTCATGAGTCCTTAGTAAGATAACATGACACTGCAGTGTAAAAAAAATCTTATATTATTGTCACATTAATTTTCTTCTGCTTATCCAATTCAGAGTGTGTGTGTGTGTGTGTGTGTGTGTGTGTGTGTGTGTGTGTGTGTGTGTGTGTGTGTGTGCGTGTGTGTTGGAGAAGGGGGGTGGGCTATCCCAGCTGTCAGGGTGAGAGGCCGGGTACACTCTGAATAGGTCACCAATCTGTCCCAATACACAGAGACAGGTAACCATTCACATGCCGAGTCAAACCTATTTAGAATTCATCCCATAAGTGTTGTATTGGATTGAGGTCAGGACTCTGTGCAGGCCAGTCAAGTTCTTCCACACCAAACTAAGGCACCAAACTAAGGCACTAAGGGGCCAAACCCAACTCCTGAATGACAACCCCACACCATAATGGCCCCCTCCACCAAACTTTTGCACAATTCAGATAAACAAGATCCATTCTCCTGGCAACTGCCAAACCCCAACATGTCCATCGGATTGCCAGATGGAGAAGTGTGATTTATCATTCCAGGGAACACATTTCTACTCTAGAGTCCAGCTGTGGTGTGTTTTACACAACTGCATCCAACACTTTAAATTGCACTTGGTGATGTAAGAGTTGGATGTGATTGCTCAGCCATGTGATTGAAGTTCTCTACACACTGTTCTCAAGCTAATCTGAAGGCCACAAGAAGGTTGAAGGTCTGTAGGATTGATGCTGCAGAATGTTGGCAAACTCAGTGCACTTTGTGTCTCAGCATCTACTCACCCTGCTACATATTGTATGTGGCCTACTGTACCACGTCGTGGCTGAATTTTGGTGTGCAGGTGGCATCGTATGACGATATTATGCTGAGAGCAACCCATTCTTTCATGAGGCCATGGAAGTGATTGCAACACCTGAATTCAATGATTTGGATGGGTGAGCGAATACTTTGGCAATATAGTGCATCAGTCAGGTCTACTAGACATAGTGGTTAAAATATATATATATATATAAATAAACAAATCATTGAATCACATTAACAGGCTTATTTCTGTCTAAATGAGAAGCCATTCATTACAACCCAAACTATCACCACACACAATTCACCGCACTCAATTTACTGCATGCAATTCACCAGCTGTGTTTCCTCATATCCTGTTTGACACACAGTCTCAACAAGAGTGAAACCCACAAGAAGTCAGTGAGCGTGTAATGAGAGGAACACGCCTGTCACGAACACTCCACCCACCCACCAACAGACATCAATTATGCCATGAGGCCATTTAAGGCTACAAGGTGCACCATCATAAGGGTTTTCAATCAAACAGACCAACAGTGGAAAAACAATGCGAGAAGCAACACATTCTTACTCTACCTTATTATATAATGGCTTTGCTGTCAATAATTCATCTGTTGCTCAATTCAAAGTGAGTGTGCAGTAATGCTCTCTGTAGGATACTTATATTGACAGGAAGCTGCATATGATTTCCAGTGTGAAAGCCAAGAGCACCTCACTGCTTGCCATCTAGAGCGCCTAAAATCGCTGGCATGCTGATGTCTTCCAAATGTGACTAAAGTACACTTCCTGACATGAAAAACAACAGTGGCTGGCAATTTGCATTGCAGATGGTGCCATCTGTACACTGATCATGTGAAATTTTAAAGAATTTCTAGCTTTTTTTAAAATAAGACCTAAGAGGTATTCTTTGCATGCATATATGACCTTTATTTAGTTAAAATATATTTTCATTAAGCAAATTGAAATAGCTGTGCAATACACAGGAAATGATGAAACCTCTCTGCAGCAGGAACTGGGCAGCACTGGCATAACCACAAGCAAACCTTTCATAACAGTATCTATGGTAACACACCACACCAAGTGTGAAATTTCCTGGTATACTGTATACCTGACAACAGTGCCAGACTTGACGAGGCTCGCGAAATGATGGCTCTGGCCTAACGCGCTTGTAAGAAAAGGGGGATGCCAACAAGAAGAGACTCCTGTTATTGACCTATCCTCTTACCAAGGGCAGAAGCGGTATCAGGTTTTAGTCTTGTTCAGTGCATTGTCTGTGCATTTGGGAAGGCACTGTTGTTATGACTCAGTATTTCGTGTCAAGACTCATAGCAGATTAAATGTTATTTACAATCATTAGCCTGCCTAAAAAAACAAAACAACAGCAACAACAATAAAAAAAAACATGGCTAATTGATTGAAAGAACCTTTCTGACAGCACTCAAGGAGTATGGAGTTCTCTACACTGGCGACTTAAATTTACTCTAATAATGAAATGATACAAAAATGTGTGCCTCTTTGCTAAGAGTTTGACCTACTAATACCTAAACAAAATCTAATATGAAGATGTGAAGTCAAACTGTTCAAAGAAATATTCAGAATCATGTCTTGCATGTCACATTATTCACAAAATAAATCAAATTATAGCATATCTAACCTCCATATAACTTCTTAATTACCCAGTCTGGGTCACCAAACAATGTACTATCTCTTCTTGTAGTTTGGTCACAAGATTGACAGGAATTAACATTATTTTTCCTTAATATTCTAAATACGATTATGTGCTACCTTGGAGGGGAAAAAAAGCCTTCTGACAAAAGAGACCACGTGTACACTACAGTATATCAAATTAGCTAAATGTCTGATTCTATTATGGTTTCAAAGGTCACAAATGCTTGAGAACAGGTCAACTGCAGTGTAGGGTTTCAACTTAGTACTGAGACACGTGCTTTATAGTGCAATCTTTAAAACTACATCAGCCAGCAACACAGTTTCCAGAATGACAAGACATTTATTTTAACATATGCTAACTGTAGGCATACATGCTCACACACTACTTTTTAAATGTGTGAACATGTAATTCTGCATGTTTAAGCATCTTGAATTGCAAGTGTTGCCAAACTTCAGTTGGGCGTGCAGCCAGGCTTTGAATCAGCACAATATTACTGTGCAGCAGCGCAGAAGCAGAGGATGTTGTGTCCGTAAACCAGCTGAGCAAAAGAGTGCGACTTACCCTGCAGTCTTTGCATCACATTAGCTATGTCCACAGACGATCGGCCTGACAGCCTCAGAGAAGCCATGTTATCTCCCTGTAGCTGTAAGGACACGGTGGGTCACTGATGCTGAGAGCAAAAGATCCTTCACAACTGTCCCGTCTGGGACATCCCCTCTGCCTCTCCCTCCTCCTTCTCTCTGCTTCTTTCTAATTTCACTGCAGGACCAGGTCCAATTGAATCTCAGGTTTCATGCAGGGACAAGCAGGTCTACTGTCCAATAGAGGAATGTCTTCCATTCATCACCTGCAAAAAAAGAGTAGTATGTTAAGCAGGGTTGAACGGAAGGCCAGGTAATTATTTTTGCTGCAAAAAGACTGTATAACATTTTCAATAGATATGCCAATGAAAGGCTGTGATCAGCAGTAACTGGTATTTACTGTAGAGCTAACTTAAGTTTACTTTAGATCTAACTTTTAGAAGTTGGTTTTAAAACTGTTTCTATGTCCAAATACTACTTACTCCTTAATACTATTCAAATAAACTTCCAGACAGGCAAACTCCTTAAAATATCTATTTCATTTAATTTCTTATGCTTTTTTCACATAACTAAACAAATGAATGTGTTACGTGTAAGTAGAACAGAGCCATGATTCATGCTATTACTGAGACATGAGCTTTTCCTACACTCAAGAAAATACATACAGAGGATTCTATAAGACTCGGGGGGGGGGGGTAAAAGTGAATAAATAAAGGTGTCTAATAGTCAAATATTTGCTCGTGTGATAGGGAAGCTACATTCTACAGAGTAAGAATAAACATTCAAGACATTTGACTGAATTTGGCTGCACTCAGAAACTGGCAGGAAGTCACAAATACAGATATAGATATACTTTGTTAAAATATAGCCAGAAACTGTTTCTAAGCTGCTGCTGTCAGCTATTTAAAGCAAATTTTAAAAAGGAAGTTAAACTGTGGACTGAGCACATTTAAATGATAGTTAGCTCAAACAAATGTTGAATTTAGCTGGACACCAACCTCTGCATCCAAGGCTCCCATATTATACTGCTACTGCTACAGCATAGCTACTTCACACTTAACTAGTATGTATCAAAGTAGAGCTGTAGAGCTATCTAATGGCCTAAATTCGACACGAAAGGAAGTCACTAAACGGTACACACACGAGCAAGCACGAAAACACCCGAGCATAAAAAATAAAAGCAAATTAAACCAAACAAACATAAACTATCAGTGAAACCTACCGCTGCTTCTCAACTTTTCATTTTATCACAGTGAGCATGATAATTTCACAGAGGAAGTGTCTGTGTGCCGCGCGCGCGTGTGTGTGTGTGTTGCCTGGTTGCCATGGGTAACTCCGAAAATGAAACGTGGTGGCGCGCAGCGGCCGATAACTTAAGTAACCGCAAGAAGCGTATCCTGCTGCCAGAGAGCTGCACCACACGCTGCAGGAGGAGGGTTAGGGAATCTGTGGTCAAGTTTCCGTCACCCCTTTTTATTATCATTATTTATGTATTTATTTATTTATTAGGAACAAAGGGAATCTAAATTAAGGTATCTATCTCTGTAAATATATAAAGTAATTTTGGTAGTAAAACAATAACTTTTTTAAAAATGTTTAGCAAATAGTAATATGTACAGGGGATAAAAGAAAGAACGACAATACGGTGGCTTAATGCAATGCATGCACATCAAAAAACTAGCCTATTAAAGATCTTTTGTAATCTGTAATTAATTACTTCATTAATATTTAATATACCATGCGTTATAAGCCATTGAGAGCTATTTTCAGGTTGCCAGATTGTTGAAAGTCCTCCTCCAGCATGGCAAGTTGCTTCAAGCTGGCCCTTTAGAGGGACCTCAGCAGAGTGTTTAATCACTTACCTTCTGCAAAAGGACTGATTAACATTTACAAGTGATTTAATGCTTCAAAGCCTGAGCATATATTATGTGTTATATGTGTTTTTTTTACCAACTCCTGTTACACACGCAAACGCACACACACCACATGACATAGATTTATGTTCATTCTCTGGAGACTTGCATGAAGCATTGTTTGCCAAGTCCTGACCAAGTGCTTTGCTTGCTTTTTGTCCCCACAGGGGGAAGGACACAAGGAAGCAAGTCTTCATAATATAATGCCTAAATGTCTTTCAAAACTTATATAAAACTAGTTGCTTTTATTTGGCATCATTATAACCATCAAACAAATTTACCTAAAAATACATTTCAGAGCTGTCTTTAACTGTGGTACTACCAGCTTAACAACATGTGAAGATCAAGTGCTTGAAATGCCACTGGTTGCAAGTACTCTGGCGCCACCTACTGGACTTCTCTGTGACATTACTGTTTTTTAAGACAAGCGTAACCTCCTTAAGCTAGAAAAACACATTTGTATCCAAATGAAAGCCCCCGCTTATTCTAATGTTGTAAAAGCAGAAGTATACAGAAATGTAAAGAAGTGAAATACGTGTATGTTTTATCAGCTGCTGAGTTGCAGAGGCCTGTGGTTTAGGCAGTACTGCTGCACTGTGCTGCCTGAAAGTTCTTAGGCAGGAATGAAGTGGGAACAGAGCAACAATTGAAGGAAATCCCCACAGAGACTCGGAGCTTGATACCCTGTGGACTCTCAAGCGGATGGTTAGGTTTTTCATTATCCAGAACATTGTCAAGACACTTGAAAATTTTCTCAGGCACAAGACGAAAGTCTGTTTATTCTTACTTACCACAAAATCCACGAAAAACCTCTAAATACCACATTGAGCGTGCTGAAGATAATTTTTTAATAAGTAATACATGTACTGAATATGCTTTGCTTTACAAACAAACAAAAAACAAGTGCCAATAATCATTAAATAGTATTGATCCCAAGGAAATGATGTAAAAGGAAATGAGCTTGTTTCCCTGTGTTATGTCCCACACAGATAAGCAATGCATTTGCTAATTTTAAAGACAGCGAGGGAAGGAAGCATGACAGCAAAGTTTCCGCCACAGAAAACACTGTAGGGGGGGAAAAAGCTAAAAGCCTGTCTTGGAAAAAGCTCAGTGCTTTTCCGTCTGTGTGGACTCAGGCCCCAGCTCATGGTGGAATAATGGCACAAAATGAAACGGATACCTTTTTGGAAATACTCAAATCATTTAATCTGGGTGAGTGTATTGGTATTTCGTAGAGGGGCACTAAGCTGTAGCCTACACTGTGTAAAAGTAGAGTTTGTATTGTACAGTGTAGATGTGATAGTTCTTCACTTGTTTTGACATATCCAGTTTCACATGAACAAAAACCTGAAATCCAAAATTAGATCACAAGGAACCTACTGAAACGCACTGTTTTCAAATCAGTGTCAAATTTTGGTGAAGCAGGAAATAAGCACCAAATGGTTTGGGACCAAAATAGAGTCCTGCTGCTACCTCAGTACTATTCAGGCATCTTGGACACAATGCTTTACTATAGATACATTCCGAACAGCTAATATGCACCATATTAAAAAACCCTCCAAGACTTTTTTTTAAAAATTGGATTAGCTCCAACGCAAATGATTTTATTTTATCCCTATTCCTATTTTTGTTCAATGGTTGAAATTTCTATCTATGATATGCCTTGTTTACCATATCTGTCTTGAAGTCTTGTGTAAAATATGTTGAACTGCTTTCATGTGAAACTACCATAGTATAGTGCTTACAGTATATGCAGTACTATAAACAGGCTCTCGGGGAACATCTTTTCCTGAGAGTTTATAATCAATGTCCATTTTCAGTACATGATTTTAAAAGTTTGCAGTGTTTCAGGATGAGCATGACGATGAAAGGATGAGTATTTGATCTGTCTATGCTTCATGACAATGAAACTACACAGACTAAGAACCCACACACCAGGTATGATGTAATGTTTTATGTAACATTGTTCCCAGTATAGCGTTTCCCAAAAAACAATAAATCAATACAGCGGAGCAAAATTTCCAAGCAGCTGTAGCGCATATGAAATCTTGTTTTGTTAATACGATTTTAGCTGTTTCGCTCTTGAAATGCACTTGAAGCCAGCATTTGGAGACATCATTTCCTCATTTTCAGACTGACATAATGCATCCTGGCTCCCTCTCTACTAAACATTTCCAACCATTATTTTTGATCCCTTTGCATTTCCTTTGTTTCTGAGACTCTGCATTGATTTCTCTGTTTCCAGATGATATGATTCTAGCCTTCTGTTTATCTGTGCTCGTGGGCCTGCTGCTGGGTGCTTTGATCTACGTTCTGCTGACCTGGGCATCCAGGCGCCGCGCTACAGCCAGGATCACCAGGCGCTCCAAAAAGAAGTCTGGCGCTTCACAAACAAATGACCCTACAAGCAGCCAGCTGGGCCTGTACCGAAGCACTTTCCTGAGTGTCTACAGACAGCCCTCTCTCGAGCCTGTGGGTCCCCTGGGGAGTAAGCCAGGTGCAGACACATCCACATTTCGCCCGCTGTCCAAAAAGAGCAGGCCTGGCCTAGATATGGGGGATGACACCCTGGTGTCTGAGGATGCAACACCTTCAAACTCATCTGATTCAGCATCGCTCGTGTCAAACAAGAGGCATTCCTTCTGGCTGGGCAGCAACGGACTTAAAGGTTTTCTACCCTCTCAGATGCCCCCTCCTGCATATGACACTGTAATCCATGCCTTTGAAGAGACCTGCACTTGAAAATGTCCACATAAATATGACAAGGACTGAAACAGTTCAGTGAATAACAATAGCCTTCTGGCTTTGTATTGTCTTTAAAGGGGCAGCTGTCTGTGCATGATTCACTCTGAAGCATTATGAAGTGAAGGGATGCTTTTAGAGACACGAAGTGCCAGCTCAGCATTTTTTTTAAAGATATGAATAAGGATTGCAGTTTTCATAACTGGCACATTTGCACATTATTCTCTCGATCATTCACTGTTTTTTCTGTAAAATATCAGAGAATGACAAAATAGTAATAGCCATCCTGTTTCATCTTCGGTGAATGCTATATATACATTTATTATTACCTATAAATGGACACGAGGAAGACTGAGGGAGCTGTTTTATCTTGGAAGTGGCCCACTGATTAAAAATATGATCAGAAATAGTCACTGATTGATTTTCTTTCAACTGATTAATTGTAACAGGGCTTCCCATAATCTATAAACTACAAGTGGTGGTAAATAGAGTCTGAGGGCAGATTTTGCCCTGAGTGTGTGTCCATGAGAGTCAATAAAGAAAAAAAACAAACGCACAAAACGTTTTCATATGTGTGAATCTGTTGGCATAGAATCCATACATGTGAAATGAATGAAAATCATATCTCTCATTTATGATACTGAACATGAGGCAGAAAAGTAGGACACTTGGTTACCATCACATGAATTACATCAAGGTGTTGTGTCAAGGATGTCACCTCAGCTTACATTGCAAAGATGGGGTGCGCCTTGTGAGGTTGCCAGCGTGAAAGAAACACCCTTTTGAAGTGCAACATTGAATCCAGTGTTCATTATAGGCTAATAAAGCGTTGACGATGCTCCATATGATAATGTATCTAAACGAACCGTGCATAATTACCTCCACTGCTTCTTAGCAGGACTATTATGGGTGTTTGTGCTTTTGTTTTCTCTGCACTTAAATTTTTTTGGTTTATTTTACGTGCTACGTGCCTCATGGCAACCCGTGTTAAAGCCACAACCCCGAAGTGCGCCAGCGGAAAAGTGCCTGGCAACACTACCGCACTGTGCGCCGACTACCTCTGGATTAGTACGTGATTACAGCGGTGTCAGGTACGTACAACATATTGCATTTTTTTCTCCACAGAGTCGCTTTTTTAATAGATTTTTTTCGTCTCTTTTCGTCTCGTAAGCGCTCAGTCATTCAGACTACTGCATGCGGTTATACGCCTTTGAGTGGGAATATCATTTGATGTAATGTGTCATGTAGTAGGGAGACCTTTATAAAGGAGATGATGGGTAATTTACTTCGACTCTAATCGGGTGCTTTGGTCTCAAACCGAGAGAAGATTTGAATCAAAGAATGCAACTGTGTTATTGTTAGCTGCACTGTAATATGTTTTAGGTGTGTTTCATGTAAAATATTGGGCATTGTAGTTGTTATGCTTGTCTGGCTGCTGCTGCTCCTGCTGCTGCTGCTGCGGTGGTGGAAATGAACAGACAGTATCAGTACCCATGGAGACTGCGAGCGCCTTGGTCTCCAATGCAGTGTTGCTGTTGCATAGAGACTGAGAAACACTGTGAATTTCAAGGTTGATGCACTGAATGACAAGGATGCTATTTAAAGCAAAAACCACCTCTCTCCCCCCCCCTCTCTCTGATTGCCTTACTTGTTGAATAACAGCATTCCTCTTTTTTCCTCTTTTTTCTTCACTGCAATAGGATTGCACAACTCTCTGGAGCCACATCAGGAAGACATGGGATGGGCTACTGGCAGAGAAGGCTCAAGTCATTTAATGGCAAACTCTGGAGTGTAGAGCTGCTTGATTTGGATGAATGTAGAGCTGGACTCCATCTGGCTGTATGATGCATTTTACTTCCCCATAGACTTTACTGTATGTATCAAGAGCAGAGCAGCCACAACCCTTCAGTGCATCATCTGAATGGAAATATGGACACCTACAATGGAGGAATTTTGACTCAACATGTCCAGGAACTATGAGGTATTTTCATTTTCTGTCACACTAACCTGACTGGATTTTTTTTGCTCTATTTAACCAATTTATACAGTGTTATTACCTATTATGCAGTCTACTAGCCAGTGCCCCAATGCATGTAACCTGTACAGACACAGATCTTGACTTTAAAATGTAGATCGAACACAAATTCTGGCCTAGACTCCAGACTCCAGACTTTGAGAGAAATGTGTGTCTTACTTGTAAAACACCATGTTCAATGAGATTAGTATTATAGAATAAAATAGTTTAAAAGCTAGTTCAGGGCACTTAAAAGGGGAAAACTGCATTTTAAAGGTGTGCCTGTGTTGATGTGGGAAATTTGGAGTTTCTGCTTCAAAATTTGGATGTGAGCTCTTTCAGATATTTTCATGTAAATCCATGTGAGTAGGTAAGCGTGAAACGAATGCGCCCCAAAATGAAATGTGTTCAACCTACGCTGTGGAGACGGTATTTAAAAATACACTATGGTTCGCGTGTTTGTGCCCTAAATTCTAATTCACGTGTTTCATCTGTGCTCCTCTCACTTTCAGTTTGTGAATATGAAAAAATAAAACACAGACTGCCGTGATGATGTAATCTAAAGACAAATCCTGGAGCCGCTCCACGGACAGTGAATAATAGAATAACAGCTAGAACACTATGAGCAGCAGCCATCGTGATTTTACTGGTGTCAGAGCACATTTGGTGATTCACTTGTACTTGCGTAAAGTCTCTTCACACAAATGAAATTCATTGGGATGGAATTTCTCAAAGAACATGTAAGTCCTGTAAGAACCTGGATTCACTCACTAAACTAACTCTAAGATGATCCCTACTGATAATCCATGTGTTCATTAATTGGGTATTGTTTCAGGGGGTTTCTCTTAACGGGCAAGTGGTTTGTGGCTATATGTTTGTTATCTTTGTATATACTGAAAAAACTTCTTTCCAAAATTGACCTCAAAGCTGATGTTGGAAGTTCAATCGTTGTAGCTGTTTTGATTAAACCCCGCCCCCAAAAAGGTCTTTGAATGAATTGCCAAGCAGCATGTGACTAGAATCATTAGGAAAGCTTGGATCTTGTATTGAGATTGTTCTGTAATTTCAAAGGTCAATGAACCTTTAATCTAAAGTATTTCATATTTTACATTAGTAACCACAGCCGAGCTTCCCGTTGACCATGACAGTGTTCATACCAGAATGTCCCGAGCTTCACTGAGAAGGCAGTTTTAAGTAAATGCAGAGTCACACACTGACATAAACTGAAACCGTTCATTATTTAGCTTTTTTACTATTCAAAACACGGTGTTATTAGAAACTTTAACTGTCTTTCTATGCTTTGCTCGCAAGCCTGGTCAGTCAGTAGGGATGTTGGCCGCCGTGGAACATGGTCCCATCCTCTGCAGCGACTCCAACATCCTCTGCCTCTCGTGGAAAGGACGGGTTCCCAAGAGCGAGAAGGACAAGCCAGTGTGCCGGAGACGGTACTATGAGGAGGGTTGGCTCGCCACAGGGAATGGGAGAGGAGTCGTCGGGGTAACGTTTACATCGAGCCACTGCAGGAGAGATAGAAGTACGCCTCAGAGAATCAATTTTAACCTGCGAGGACACAACAGCGAGGTGTGATTTTCTTGCTTTTTTTTTTGCAATAAGTTAAAAGCATCTTTTTCCTGCTGATCGGTCCCACCCATAAAGAATACTGCTCCGGAATTGCTGCAGCTGCAGAATAAAATCAAGAAGTTATTGTTTGAATAAATAAATTAAAGAGCAAAATCGAACCAAATGTGCACTGTAGTTACAGAGGTTGGTGCATTAGCATACTTTCTAAAATGATTCATCTCACTGAATACAAATTTTGATTAAATTTAAATAAATTAAAATGCTATATGAATAGAAAAAGTCCCACAAGTGCATTTTCAGATTGTCTGCCTGTGTCAGTAATATAAAAACACATTTACTGTTGTTGAAATGATTACTTTTTGGTCTGTGTAAGTTGATTTTTTTTTTAAACTACTTTAGCTTTCTCTATCACAATGTGCCTAAAATGCATTATTAGCCTTGTCTTCTTGCTGGATAAGACGTTTCCTCCGCTGGTGAAAAAGGCTCACAGTGTTTGGGGCACCTACAGGTAGTGTTGGTGCGTTGGAATGAACCCTTCCAGAAACTGGCCACTTGTGATATGGAAGGAGGCATATTTGTGTGGATCCAGTATGAAGGAAGATGGTCCGTGGAGTTAGTGAATGACCGAGGAGCCCAGGTAGACACTTTTTTTTTTGCTACAAACATAAACTAACATTACTAGTGCATTTATACCTCATAAATGTCAGAAAGACCAAGTCTTCTTGGCACCAGCCTTGACACAAATGTTGGAAATTTTTTTGTCAGGTGAGTGACTTCACTTGGTCCCACGATGGCACTCAAGCCCTCATTGCATACAGAGATGGCTTTGTGTTAGTTGGCTCAGTGAGCGGTCAACGACACTGGTCCTCTGAGATTAATTTGGAGAGTCAGATCACCTGTGGCATCTGGACACCTGATGATCAGCAGGTAAGTAAATGTTTGGTGGAATTTGTATTATTTAGACTTATGTGTGATTATGTGAAAATTTGGAGGTGGTGTGGACTAATTTTGTCATCAAGAAATGAGTGACATTGGTGTTTTTGCTGAGCTTTATGTTCTAAGTGTTTGGTGAGAATAAGTTCATCTTGTCAGCTATTAAAGTTTACTGTGCAATGCCCCCTCAGGTCTTGTTTGGTACAGCAGATGGTCAGGTGATTGTGATGGATTGTCACGGAAGAATGCTTGCCCATGTTCTGTTACATGAGTCTGATGGCATTGTGAGCATGTCTTGGAATTGTCCTGATTTCCTGGTTGAGGATAGCACAGAGAGCGACACAGACTCCGATGACAACATTCTGCCATTAGGTACAAATCCATTTCCCCTTCAGCTCATATAGCTTAGCTAAAAGTGATGCCCGAGGAAGACTCTTATGTGTACTTTTCTTTCTTCCTCCAAGTGCGGCGAGTCAAGCCTTTGTTGACGGTCACCTTCTTATCAGGAGATATCAGCTTAATGAACAACTATGATGACCTTTCTCCAACTATAATTCGCTCAGGGCTGAAAGGTATGAATTCTGTGCATAAGTGCGATCTCATGTTATATTTGCAACTTTGGTGATATATGTAATGTTAATCACATGAGACAATTGTGCCGTTTCTTTACACCAAAGATGTTGAGGCCCAGTGGTGCTCCCAGGGAGACCTCCTGGCTGTGGCTGGTATGGAGAGACATGGCCTCCCTTCTGACTCAGCTTGTGCATCTATCATGAGGAATGCCCTTGTTAAGTTTTATAATGTCCAAGGGGAACACATCTACACTTTGGAAACACCGGCACAGGTTAGTTCTTCGTAAATTAAGGGGTCTGGCTCAAAAAAAAGAATTACAATAATGAAGTTAAACGCTGTGTCCCATATCCACAAACGTGAGTACCGGACTGTAGAAATGTCTTTAAACTGTTAGCCATTCTTTATGAAAGCAGACATACTGCAGAGATTAGGACTGAGACTTTGCCAAATAAAAGGGTGGAGGCTGTTGGTTTTGTCATCTAAACTTAAGTGCGTCACCTTTTGTTTCAGCAGCAACTCCAAAATAGGAAGTAGCATTAAACAGAAACTAGTGAAGCAGCTCTGGTATTGATGCCTTAAGGAAGTCTTTTATTGCTAATGTTTTTTTTTCAGAGGCCCATCACCACCATTTGTTGGGGTCACAGAGACTCCCGTCTCTTCCTTGCATGTGGACCAGCTCTCTATGTGGTGCGTGTGGAGCACAGGGTGGCCAGCCTCCAACTCTTATGCCAGCAAGGCATCGCCAGCGCCCTGCGAGAGGAAAAAGATGTTGGGAAACTAAACATGCCCTCGCTGCTCTGCTCTTATGTCACCACTGCCTTTATCCCCACCATCAAGGTATGAAAGTTTAATGTACAAGACCGCATCAGGTCAGCAGATGGTCACATGATAGAGATGCTTTTCACTGCTGCGTTACATATACACCCATTGAGGAGCAATGATTAGTGTGCAATCAGTCACAGACAATTTCCTTACCAACTTTATTGCACAGCAATAAATGGGAAAATCGCTGACAGTAGCATGTTTTCATTTGCATGTCCAGCAGCCCTACAGCTCTTTCCTTTCTTTGTTCTAGCCCCCAATTCCTGACCCCAACAACATCCGTGACTTTGTCAGCTATCCCACAGCAGGGAACGAGAGGCTCCACTGCACCATGAAGCGAGCTGAGGACAGTCCTGAGGCGGGTGGACCCTGCTACACGCTGTACCTAGAATATTTAGGAGGACTGGTGCCTATTCTCAAAGGAAGGCGCATCAGTAAACTTCGACCCGAGTTTGTTATTATGGATCCAAAAACTGACGGCAAGGCAGGTGGGTTTACACACAAATGCTTTCAAAGGGACTGTTCATTCAGTTTTTAGCTGTGCATGAACCAAAGTAACCATAAAATGCATTAGGGGTGGAACAGAAAATAGACCTGCCCAGGGTAATCTTCTATGCACCTTGTTACTGTGCATATTTGTGCTGTGCAGCCATCATTCACCTTGAGGAAGAACAAGTACAGAGTGTGGTGATGAGTGTTTTTCTCTGATGTAACATGGTCTGGGGCCTGATGCAGCAATAGCCTGTGTCACGACCTGGCTGCACTGGTGATGCATTTAATAATTTTGTTTATGCAGAGGCCAATTTAACGTAACATTAGTGGGTGCACTGTAGAGATTCTGTCCAACCTCACCTTAATTTCTTTGTTTTCTACATTGTGTTTCTTTCAGAGGAGGTTTGTGTTAATCCCATGATCTCATACACTGACAGCTGTAACTGCTCCGACTCCTCTGACATTGAGCTGAGCGATGAGTGGGTCGGGAAGAAGTCACCAAAGTTATCTCGGGGAAACAGGTCCGCGAAATATTTTACACATCACAGAGGTTTGAATGGTCATTTTTTTTCCATCATACATGTTTCATCTTTGTTTCAAAGGTTGAACATGGAATCAAGAAAATCTCCCAAACTTTCACGTGCCAATCAGGAAGGCCAGCGATCACCGCGGTTACCAACTAAGAAGCCTCCCGTTCGGTCACCCAGCCTCACACGGCGTGAGTTTTCTATGGATGGAATTACAGAGGTAATGACCTTCTACCAACTACAATGTACTACTAAAGGATACCACAATTGTTTTCATTAGCTAGTAATATTGTAGTACCTGCACTAGACTCCCCATTAAAGTTACAAGGTATTGTCTTGTAACTTCTATGAAGCCACAGAATATTACGCAAAATAATTAATACTCGACAGCCTCGATGACTGTTTGTGTTGTTCACAAAATGGTTTTATTACATTATTTATGAAAAAATGTCACTGTAATTTACAGCAGCTTATGTTACAATATATATGAATATATTTATAATGCAGTAATCCTTACTGCCATAGTGCGAATACCGACTTTCAATTTAAGCAGAAAAAAATAAATAAATAAATCTCGACAAGAAAAATATTTTGTTTAGGCAGCCAGTGGCTGTGATGAAGCCACCGTGTAACAAATGATTTGGCTGTAGATAATATGCTGTGAGCGCTCACCTGTCAGATGTTTCGAAAAGTACAGATTGCGATTTATTATTAGATCCATATTGATCTTGTCTGTAGTTGAGAAATATTTATAGTTGGCTGTATTAAATCAAGTTTCAGTTCTGCCAAGGGAGCAGATGTGTGCAGCTTTCTCACTTTGAGGATCACACTCACTTATCTCTTACACAAAGGTGTGTCTTTACTTCATGAGCAGGCAGCAGGGCAGAGCAAATCACAGGGACTTAATTATTTGTGATGATGGACTATAACAGTCAATGGGGCCTCGGCAGTAAGTTCTCCAAACACCTACTGTGTCATGTACATGTCCTTAGCAACAATGCTGTCACACTGATGAGTTGCTTTTTTTTTAATCTGGGTTCCATTTTTTGCTTCACAGCACAATTATCTCGCACAAGTGACATCTAACATTTGGGGAACAAAGTTCAAAATTGTGGGACTTGCTTCTTTCCTCCCCACCAATCTTGGTGCAGGTAAAACCCAAAAAACAACACATGTACTTCACACAACCTAACAGTTACTTTACTTTTACTTTTACTTTTTACTTCTGTCTTTTCTTCTCTTTCAGTCATCTATAAGACCAGTTTGCTTCATTTGCAACCAAGACAGATGACAATCTACCTTCCAGAAGTGAGAAAGATTTCTCATGACTTTATGAGCCTGCCTGTGTTCAACCCCAATGTGTTCAGTGAGGATGAGGATGATTTACCAGGTATGAACAAAATCGACATATTTTGAATCCATAAAAATGTTGATAAATTATATTTAGTCACTGTACTGTTCTTCTCTGTGTTCTTATAAAGTGATGGGTCCGTCTGGAGTGGCAGGAGACAATCCTCCATGTACTGTCAACATTCCCATTGCTCCCATCCACAGCCCAGCTCAAGCCATGTCCCCCACTCAGAGTATTGGCCTGGTTCAGTCCCTTCTGGCCAATCAGAATATTCAGCTTGATGTTCTGACCAACCCGACCGCCACTGCTGCAGCTGCAGCTGCAGCGGCAGCAGCCTCTGTCCCTGTCACTGATCATGGCCAGGATGCTGTTGCATCACCATATCCCGTGCCAACTAGATACACCAGCCCAGGTCAGGTGATCTTCAATGGGTTAGAGATGGGTCCTCTTCTCCCTGGTACTCTACCTCCCCCACCTCCACCTCACCATCTCCCACCGCAGCCTCACTCACAGCGTTCTCATTCACAGCAGCCTCGCCAACAGCCATCTAAGCAGTCACAACAAATGCAGACACAGCAGCAGCCGAAAATGCACCACCATCAACAGCAGCCGGGGCAGCAGCAACAGCAACAGTTACAATTACAGCAGCACCATCATCAGTCGCAGCAGCAGCAACAGCTACAGCAGCAGCAACATCAACAGTTACAGCAGCTGCACCACCAGCAGACACTGCATCAGCAACAGCAACATCAGCAACACCAAGTTCAGCAACACCAACAAATGCAACAAACTCAACAGCATGTGGCAAACCATCAGCTGCAGCAACAGCAAATTCAACAGCAGCAGCAGCAGATGCAACAGCAGCAGCAACAAATCCGACAACAGATCCAAGAGATGAGGCAGCAGCAGCAGCAGCTCCAGCAGCAGCATCAGCAGATCCAGCAGCAACATCAACAGATGCAGAGGCAGCATCAACAAATGCAGCAGCAGCTGAAGATGCAAATGGCATTGCCCCCTCCTCCATCTGGATATCCGACCATTTCCTTGCAACAGATTCATCTTCTGCCCCAAATCCCCCCTCCTGCCACTGAGCCAGTGCTTGACAGGGGAGACCATGGCCACACTCTGAAGCCAAGCCTGCCACGTACATTACCTCCCTCCTTTAATGACACAGATGTGTCTGTAGAGATTCAGATGAGAAAGGTCAACCCTCCTCCTCCATACCCAGGGACTGTAGTGTCTGCAGCAGCAGCTACAGCTACTGCTACTCCTCAAACTCTTGTCACGAACTGTGATAGCCCAAGTGTCCTGGCACCAGATCCATGCCTGAAAAAAGATGAATTTTTGCTTCATCCTGTCACTATACAGTACCCAACACCTCTGGGGTATGAAAGGATCACGACCTTTGACAGCAGTGGCAATGTGGAGGAGGTGTGTCGGCCACGCAGGCGTCTCATTCGCAACCAAAATGCATACACTGTCCACGGCATTGGGGGCTCAGCCACACTCAAAGTCACTTCCTCGGAGAATAAAAAAATTCAACTTCCATACAGCTCAGCAACATTAAGTCGTCTTTCTGTTCCTCGATACACAATACCAAGTGGAGACCCCCCTCCGTACCCCGATCCAGCCAATCAAGTAACAGCTACACTTCCTCCTCCCCAGAGAATCGATAGCAGCCTCATTCATGCCACTCTACGTCGCGAACGAAGGGATGTGGGCCTCAAAGTGCCACAGATGATGGAAAGTTCAAGAACACTTCCCACTAAAGCGAAAATGAACAGTGCATTAGCCCTTTCCTACCAGCAGAGGGTGCCCACTGCCTTGTACACATGCACACAGTGCAGCAGCAACAGCAGCAGCACCAGTGTCAGTGTTAGTGGAGGTGGAACTACAAGCAGTGGTATTGCAGGTGGAACAGTGGTGAGGCAGGACTTCCCACCAGGGAAAGGTGCACATCACAGTACCATTATAGTGCACTCCAAAAATGCCTCACCAATGGCCTCTCAGTCGTCTTACAGTCTGCTGGGTGGTGTCGATAACAGCCGGGACAGAACAGTGTATGTTAACTCCGCGTTTACTGAGGATGAGACTTTAAATCAGCAGTGTCACCTTGAAAAATCTGTACGTCAGTTGACTCTCGGTGATGTCAGTTTGGCAGTAAAACGCCCTCCGCCTTACCAGTGGGACACTTCCACCACAGAGGATTTCTGGCTCACCCCAGAACAAACAATGTTAGCTCCCCCACCTCATAAACCACCCCCACTTATTATCAGTCAAGCTCAGCACCTGGATGTTACTCGGCTTCCTTTCGTTTTAACAACTAAACCTCCCACTAGTCCAAACACAAGCACTCTAACTTTTCCATCAGGTTACCAGATATCCCTCTCACCTTTTCCTCCAGGGGTGGGTCACGGTGGACCCCCACTTCAGACCTTGCAAAACCCTCCACCACAGTGTTCTCCAAATGAAGTGGTTGCTTCTGTTCCTTTTGCTCAGCAGGACCCCAATTTGGTTTTGCCACCAGGCTACCCTCCAAATCTGGCCAATTTGGCCTGCTGTCCCCTCCCGCCTCTGTACCCAGGAGCGAGCTCATGTGCAGGACTCCAGCTGCACCCGGTCAGCCTCCACCCCTGGAACCCTTACCCCTGCCCACCACCTATGCAAGACCCTCCTGCACCTCCCCTCCCTACCAAAACTCACCAGATTTTAGAGAAGCCAATACTGTCCCCACCTCCTCCTACTGCGCCACCTCCACCACCTCCTCTTCCCCCTCCTCCCCCACCTACTGAGTTGCCACCATCCAAAAGTGCTACAGAAGATCTCGCAGAATCTGCCAGCAACTTTCCAGAGCCATCATCCCTGAACGAAAGCCCTGTCCCTCAAGAGTCAGAGCGTTTCAACAAGAAGAGCCGCAAGAGACTCGACAGCCGGGCAGAGGAGGCCAACATGCCCACTGTGTCTGAGGGCAAATCCAGAAAGGAGGGGCGTGCGCTGTCAGATTTCAACACTCTCATTGCCAGCCCGAGGCTTGGTAGCAGAGAGAAAAAGAAACCCAAGGGGCAGCGAGAACAACTTAATAAAACAAAAAAAATGAACAGGACCACAAATGAGTTTCAGGACAGCTCAGAGAGTGAACCAGAGCTGTTTATTAGCGGCGACGAGCTAATGAACCAGAACCAGAGTAGTAAGAAGAGCTGGAAGAACAAGCGCAGCATGCGTATGGCAAGCGAGCTGGAGGAGATAAAGTGCCGCAAGGCAAATGAAAGAGAGGACCGTAGTTTAGGCAGCCAAGGATTTGTCTATGTTATGGCCAATAAACAGCCACTGTGGAATGAGGCCACCCAGGTGTACCAGCTTGACTTTGGAGGTCGAGTCACCCAGGAATCAGCAAAGAATTTTCAGATCGAACTAGACGGTAGACAGGTAATAAATAATAAGTAACATTCGTGATTTTAAGAATGATTTGTCTATTTTTCTGATAGTGGTTTGCAGCTATTTTGACTTGATCCTTTAATGCAAAAAACACCAAACATCTTAACAGTTCTTATGTTTTGTTTATTACATTCTTTCTGATGTGTCTTCTTCTATGTGTCTTGTGTTTTGTAGGTAATGCAGTTTGGGCGAATAGATGGGAATGCTTACATCTTGGATTTCCAGTATCCTTTCTCAGCTGTGCAGGCATTTGCTGTTGCCTTGGCCAATGTGACACAAAGACTGAAGTGAAGTGTTGCTGTACACTAGCTCACGAGAGCCCAGTGGGCTCACCCTGCAGAGTGTTGATGAAGTAAAATTTTTAAGAAGAGATTAATATATGTACAAGTTAGTCTTGCACATACAGATAATTTACAGTAAGTGTGTTGAAGACAAAGTCACTCCAGGTTGGTGTTGATGAAAGAGATATAAGTTAGTCCATAATTTCTAGTTCATATATTGAATGTAGTCAAACTATTATAACTATCATGATGTGCTATTTATTAGAATAAAGAAAACAAACCTTTTTCGGGGATAGAAAAAACACAAACTCACATTGCAGTGACTTTTAAAAGCAGTTTGGAGGTTTAGTGCCATCTGTAGTAACAAAGACATTGTCCCGCTCTCGAATTGCAAATAAACAACTTTGTGGTGTTTATAAAGAAATAAGCACAGCAAATATATAAATCTGCAGTGGCATTCAAAATTTATACTCACACACACTAAGCCATACCATAACGCTGCACTATTCTAAATCAGTATTAAGAAATAAATATATTATAGTGTTGTGTTCCTTTATGACACCTAATATTATAGGTATTTAGTTACATTTCTTTGTAATATAATTTCAACGTAAAAGTTCGATTTTTTTTCCTGTTGAATGTC
Organism: Apistogramma diplotaenia; assembly: GCA_015052665.1. Classification (NCBI taxonomy): domain Eukaryota; kingdom Metazoa; phylum Chordata; class Actinopteri; order Cichliformes; family Cichlidae; genus Apistogramma; species Apistogramma diplotaenia. Next base: position 2,903 of record VOQJ01044868.1, on the reverse strand, counting down.
TTCAACATTATGTTCAATTTGCTGAACATGCAAGAGAGGAATATACGAATTTGATAACTGCAACATAAAAAGTTGAGTTCAGTTTATCGTGATTTGTATCGTTTCTCTCCATGTTACTTCCATGAAGTGCTGCAAAGAACATACAAAATCATATTATTCTGGCTGCTGTACATTCAAAACATTATACAGGAGCTCTCAAAACCTGATGGCGTGTTCATGTTCCTCATGTAAATTGAAACACATTTTGTTTTAATAAACAGTATTCTCTATTCCGTGTTGATTTCAGAATCAGCTGTTGTGGATGAAATTGTCAGTAATGGTGTACAGTAGGTCTGTGGGTGCCATATCTAGCCAAATGTATTTGGCTGAAAGTATGTCTGCTGGGAAATTAGCAGAAAATGATGTCATGTAGATCTCATCCCACCCAGAACAAACCTGCACAGTAATGATTAAGATCTTTTCAGTCGGTCTCATTGGTTGACTCTGTTTTGTTTCCGCTGGGTGTTTAAGATGCTACTTGAATTCTGCATTTGAATGTGAAGTACAGTAGTTTGCCTATTTGGAAATCAGTGCTGCTTTAGATAGAGCTTGTGTGCAATAATGCTACCGACACAGAACTTAATGTTGTACCTGCAAAAGAAAATACAATGCTGCTTGCTTTGTGTATTTATTGACCTAACATTATTATGTGCTTAGAAAAATGTGTGTATGTTACTAATTTGAATCATTTTGTACTTCACTTTCACTTTAATATGGCAACATTAGTTTTTTTCTCCTGATTTTTTTTATTGATGTTACAGAAAAAAAAGAATGAGAACATAAACATGGAAAAGTATTAGCTACAATGTATTCATAAGTTGTTGGAGATGAACTGTTAGTGGGAGTGAGATTCATGTAGATTTGGTGCTACTGTATAAAGAAACAAATGTGATCATACCTGGAAATTTATCACTCGTTTTTAGAAGTTTATTTTATTGGGAAAGTATTTTGAAAAAAGCTACAGAATATTCATAGCAGGTGTTTTAATTTCAGCTTTTTTTATTCAATCCAGCTTCAGAGATTTTAGCAACAGAGTGTGTCAGTTATTATCAGCAATACTGCCTAATAACTGAATAGTTTGCTGCCTGATTGCTTTTCTCTCTTTTTTGTGTGATGGAAACAAAAAAAAAATATGATTATAGGTTTCTGAGGACCTATAGGCTGGCCCAAATGGAATAAAACTCTATGGTTCAAATGTTTTTTGTAGTTTTTTTTTCATTTCCAATTTAGATTGTTTACTCTCTTGTGCAAAAGGTTTCCTCATCACTTTCAGTTTTTCTATAAATGTGGGGGAAATATGTTTTATATTCTATATGCACCATTGTGATACTGGTGTTCTGTAGGTAGTGTAGTCCATAAAATGCTTTTTATTTCATGCAAGCATGTTGTAAAAAAAAAAAATTCTGATGAAAACGTGCAATGTATCTGTAATTATAGATATTTATTCAAAAAAAATCTGTTTTACTATTTTACATATAGATCTTTCCTGCTGACAAATATGTTCCAGGCTCATAAATATGTACTCGGCACAACCTTGTTACTGTGATGACAAATGTCTATAATAACCAGATCCTGAGATGCAGATATAACATCTGCATGTTTTCTTAATTTAAAAAAAGCATCTTCATAATCACAGATTTTTATCAATCAAGTGTTATTAACGGCAATCTTTAAGATAAAAAAAATTAACAAAGTTTATAAATTCAAAGTGTTATTATTACACAAAAACAAGGGACAAGAAGCACAAATGCATAAAAAAGGATGAGCAGACAGTGGACAAAAAGAAGGTCTTTATTTGTATGATAGTAGTTATTTCGGGGCAATGTAGTTGAGTGAGACTGACTTCATTCATTGGAGGCTGGTTGTTTTGTGCACTTTTGCAGCGTTTTTCTGCTTGCTGGTGGTTTCTTTAGTTGCTGTGTATTTGGCCCTTCGGGACCACCGTAGGTTTCACCGCGGAACTGCATATTATTATCTGCAAATTGTGCTTTTTAAAATGTTCCTAGGCCTAATACAGTAAAAATAATTGTTCACGCTTACCTGGGAGGTAAGCTCATTATTATGTTACCCAGTTTCGACTGTGAAACGGTTTGAACAACTCGACGCATCACCACAGTGAGGTGTCTCTGGATTTATGTTTGCCACATCAAATATGGCGGCGACGTCGACGTACGATAAAGCGGTCAATGCGGCGTCTACGTAAGAATGTCCACAGTGGGTAGTCTCTCTGCCATGCTCCTGACTGGAGTCACTTGGGGCGGAAGAGGCTGTTCACTTTGCGAATGCTTATATCAGAAATGAACCTTTGCGCCGCTGGCACCGTCTGCATTTCTGACTCGGACCACTGGAAACACACTGCTGAAAATTAAGAATAATCCAAGACGTTGATCTTCCGACAAGAGGTTTGTGACCTTTGTGCCATTATTTACTTAATTAAACTCTGGGAAGTTGTCGGCAGTAGTGATGGGTCGATGAGGCGTCGTGAAGCGTTTCGACACATTGCCAAGCTGTATTGATACTGTGTCGATACTGTGTCACTGAATACTGACACCTGCTGGAACTTGAAAATCCCTACAAGCAACCTAGTTGATAGACTCAACTGACAATGATGTGATGGCCTAGTCTATACAATAATATAATTTAAGTCATTGTATTTTATATTGTATTATTTCATATCGTCATTTAAATTAAAAATATCTGTGATATATTCAGATACAGTCAATAAATAATGTGAATATGTATCATAACGTGAAAATATAAGTGAACATGCTGTGAATGAGGATGCTTGTGGACTGGGATTTTTCCTTATACATTTTTATTTAGAAAACAGTTTCCCCAACATTTTGAAATTGAGTTGCTTTTAT